>PVKM010002195.1:36746-67615 GCA_004027735.1 Carollia perspicillata | reverse complement strand
TGCTGTTAAAAATAATCTTTGCATTTTGACAGATATCTAAACTTTAGGCTAAAACATCACCATAGCTGACAAAAGCCCCTTCGGTGTTTGAGAGAGAGTTTGAGAAAAGGAAAGGGATTTGCCATAGGCCCTGGAGCTGCAGAACACAGGTGGTCCCTTATTCTCCCTACACACAAGGCTGCAGAGAAGACATGTGCTCTGGGAGGAAACCGAGTTCTGGGGCAGGCACTGAGACATCCGGGTGGTACTAAAGAGAGACCTTTGCTTTTCCTGCTCCCTTTGTTCCTACCTGCCATGGTCTCATTGGACTTCATGAGACAAGTAGTGAGTCAACTCAGGCAGTATTTCATTACCGCCTCATGGGTTTATAAACCACCAGGAATGGGACAATCAGGTTATCTTTCAGTCTGCTAAGCCTCAAGGTGGGGATGGTGCTCCATTGTGGGGTCTACCATACCCTCATCAATGAATTCATTTATCCATCATTAAACAAAAGTTCCCTGAGCACCTACTAAGTGCCAGGCACTTTTCCAGTAATAAACAAAGAGATAAAAATCTTAGTGTAATGGAGGCTGCATCTTATTATCTGCAAGAGATCATTTTAAAAAGTTGCACAAATAAAATGGTATATACACAGATTGCAGCGGGAAGGGGTTAGGAAGTGAGGGTGAATGAGGGCTGCAGTTTTAGCTGGGGCGATCAGGTCCGCAAGACGTAAAGGAAGCGATATCAATTGCTCCCTGTCACGAATGGCCACTAGGGCCAGGGCACTGTGCTGAGCATCTTTCACCAGCTCATTATACTCACAGTAACCCAGTGTGATAGGCAATACTGCTATGCTGGTTTCACAGACAAGGGGGACAACATCCAGAGAGGCTAAATACATCATCCCAGGACCCAAAGAAAGCAGGATCCAAATTCCAGAGTTCTAACCACTGTGCTGCATCACCAAGTGGGAATGGGCAAGGTCACCCAAGGACGTTTGGGCCCCTCAGGGACCACAGGACATGCTCTTACCAACAGCCTCCCTGCCCTAACAAACACATACTTTTCACCTATACTTGCAGGGTTTGTATTTTTTTTATCTAAGGGTCTGATTTTGTTTGATTTATATGAATTCTTGTTACTAAATGTATAGAAGGAAGAGAATTGAAAAAAACACAGTTGACAAGCCCCAGGTAAAGCCAGGGCCAATGAAAGCCTCGGGGCTTCAGAGCGCAGCACGATAATCAACGTGCATAATATTGACCCGGAGTTCACCATAAAATGTCAGAATGCATTAAATAGCTCTGTTTAAGACGGGCCTGAGTAGAATAACACATTTTTTAAAGAGTTCCACTAAAATGGTTGTTGTATACAGTATTTGCTTCAACTAATACATACCATGCTTACATAAAGAATTCAGTTATCTAAAATGCTGGAATAAGGTGTCATTTATTATGATTATCCACTGTATATCTGAACCTTTGGACGTATGTCCACAGGTTTATGTGCAAATATATATGCATATAGTTTTCTATCTCATGTTGAAATAAAAATACACACACAATTAGAAAGCCCAGTTTTTATTTAAATTGAGACTAAATTTGTTTTCTTTATAAGAGTACATTTGCTTTCTAATAATGTGCCTCGACTTATTTTTTTATTTAAGCAGTAAATTCTTGGTAAATCGAGGTAGGGCACGAAGGATTTTTCTTCATCGGCTCCTTCAGCATTCTTTCTACAAAAACACTTGACAGGAAATCCTCTCCTCTCAGCGCCTCCCCTTATACCTATATGATAATATTGTTAAATATTAATATTATATGTTAATATATTTTAAAGCTATTTTGTATGCATATTATCTTAACCTATATTTAAAATAAAATAAAATAAAATAAAATAAAATAAAATAAAATAAAATAAAATAAAAGTGACTAAGAAGACCAAAAATCCTAAACATGCCTTGCCAACCCATGGCTGTAGTTCATTCAGTCACTTGATTAAAGCCTTGTCCTCTGAAGCATAAATTTATAAATTGTTTAAATCCCTCAAAGAGGTGACATCCAGTTGCTTTAATGGAAGAGCATGTGCCAGTTCATTTTTCTCTGCAGACAAGGTTACGACTGTAGATTGTCCCTGTGCACATTGGAAACCCAAGGTGTGGAACAAGGCAACACGCAGAAGCCTTTGCAGGTCTGCTGGCCCTAGAGGGTGGGAGAGCGTTTGACACTCTTGAGAGTAACACAAGCCCCAGGAGGGGACCCAGCTCATCCACACTCACTTGGCCTCCTCCAAGTTGTCTGACGGAGAACCCAGCTTGCCCTCTTCCCCACCCCATCTTGCACAGCTCTGGCCGGCTTTGTAGGCTGTTTGCACAACACCAGTCTTTTTTCTGCCAGTGATCCTTATCAGAGCAGCGGCCAACATTAACTGAGTTCATGCTACCTGCCACGCACTTCACAAGCTTTATGATCCTACTGAATCCTCCCAAAGCTCTCTATGGTATTATCATCCCCACTTTACAGAAGACGAAAGGAAGACCGAGGTCTCACCTCACTGGTGTAAGCGATGGGCGTGGGATCAAGACTCACGTCTAAATGGCTCCAGGCTCTTAGCTCCTCCTCACCCTATCTCTCAGATGGTTTTAATTCATTCACGTTTGCCTAGTTAGAGCAACGCAACATTTTATCATTCGCCTTCTTAAAGAAACCATAAACATTATGCACATCCAATACTTTATTGTGATGCAATGATACTTTTACTGGTGCAAGTTTATGGGGCGAATAAAATGTGAATTAAAAATTCTCATGTCTATTTCTTCTCATTGTTGCATTATATACTAGGATGTCAGCAGTCACTTTGCACTGTCATAAGTTTGCTACTTTGGACATCCCCATTCCTCTTCATTGACGTCATAGCTTCCGTTAGGGTACTGGAAGTCAAAGAATTGGGCTCTTTAAAACTGTGTTTAAATCAAAAGTAAAGACACACTGAATCAAGTACTCAGGCTTCATACAAATAAAACAAATATGAGATTTGTAGCATCCTTTGCAACTCACAGTGTTTGGGTTATTTTTAATTTAAAATCACAGACTGTCAAAGTAAAAATTACTTTTAAGACATTATTTTTTTATAATGCCCATCCCACAGGTATGATGTATATCTCATTATGGTTTTGATTTGCATTTCCCTAGTCATTAGTGATGCTGAGCATGTTTTCATATATCTGTGGCCATTACATGTCTTCTTTGGAGAAATGTCTGTTAAATTCTTTATCCGTTTTTTCAGGTTATTTGCTTTTTGTTCTTTAGTTGAGGAGTTCCTCATCTGTTTTGGATATTAACTCCCTATCAGTTATATGATCTATAAATATTCTCTCTCGTGCCATAAACTGCCTTTTTACTCAACTGATAGTGCTGCTTGTTGAAACTGGAAGCCTTATGCACTGCTGAGGATCTAAAAGACTGCCACCCCTGTGGGGAACGGTGTGGAGGCTTCTCAAGGAGTTAGAAATAAAACTACTCTATGATCTACCAGCGTTTCTTCTGGGTATTTATTTTTAAAAATGAAATAAGGATCTCAAACATGTATTTGTGCTCCCATATTTGTTGTAGCCAAGGGACGGGAACAACACAGATGTTCCTCAAGGGATGAAGAGATTCAACAAATGTGGTGTGCACATACCACAATAGTTGAAATATTGGTCAGCCGTAAAAAAGGAAGAAATCTTGTTACATGGTGTATGACATGGATAAGCCTCGAGGATGTTACACTGGGTGAAATAGGCCAGTCACAGAAAGACAAAAACTGCATGGAGTCGTCAGGCTTACACATAGCGGTCAAAGCGCCAGAAGCAGCAAGTAGAATGGCAGTTGCCCGGGCCGGGGCAAGGGGGACGTGGGGGATTGCTCTTCAATGGGATATAGAGATTTAGTCCTGCTAGATGGAAAAGTTCTGCCATGTGCCTATAGTTAACAATGCTGTCAGGTACACTTAAAAATGTATTAAAAAATAGGTTTCATGTTATATGTTTTTAGCATAAGAGAGATATCTAATCCAGACTCTTTTTTTATTTTTTTAAATTTATTTTATTGTATTTTTTCCATTACCATTTACCCCGCTTATATCCTCTTCCACCTCCATCCACCCTCTGCCCTGTGTAATTACCACACTGTTGTCAATGTCCATGAGTCCTTTCTCTTTTTTTCTTAATCCCTCCACCTGCTAATGCCTCAACCTGCCCCAGAGCTGTCAACCTGATCTCTGTCTATGACTCTGTCCCTACTTTGCTTGTTAGTTCAGTTTGTTCATAAGATTCCACATGTAAGTGAAATCAAATGGTACCTGTATTTCTCTGACTGGCTCATTTCACTTAGCATAATATTCTTCAGGTCTATCCATGCAGTCCCACAGGGTAAAATTTTCTACCTTTTTATGACTAAGTAGTACCGTATTTTGCAATGTACAATGCACTCCTATGTATACTGCACACCCATGTTTGTGGCCCAAACTTTCAGGAAAAAAATCTTTCATTTTAATTTTTTAATTCAATTTTTTATTTATTTATATTTAGGAACAAAACTGATTATTGTATTCCAGGGTAGTATTTTGCATAGCAACATTGTTATTGCTTTCTAGAGTTACAATTTTGATGCACAAGCATAAATAAAATAATTAAAAGCATTTATATAGGTACAGAATTAGTACTATCCATGTAAATTGTACATCTTTATTTTTTACCTCAAAAATGTGAGCCAAAAATGTGCATTATACACAGCAAAATATGGTATTCCGTTGTGTAAATGTGTCATAGTTGTTTCATCCACTCATCTACTGATGGACACTTGGTCCAGCCTCTTCTTTTGCCAATGAAAACCTTAAGGCTTGGAAATAATAGGTAGATTTCTCAAATCACAAAACTAGTGAAAGAAAACCAGACCTGAACCCACACACTCAGTGGCCTGCTCCTGAGTGTTTCAGGGTTATTGCTGCCTCCCCTCCCTGTCCTTTCCTGCAGGGCCCCCAGGGAGAAACTCAACATGCATCAGATCTGGAGTTGGTGAGGACATGTAGCCACAGCCACTTGAATCCAATCCACTGCCCGACAGAGACTGTCACCTGAAACATCTCTGACAGCTAGTCCGACAACTTCTCCCTGAACAAAACGATGAGCTGCTCAGCATTGGCAGGGAACTCATTCTATGTTGAACAGTAATAATTTTTAGGACATTATTTCATATACGGAATTGCAATCTGACCCTATGTCTTCCATTCATTTATTTTAGTCTTACTTTGTGGACTAGCAAGGAAGAGAATATTCCTTTTTTTTCCATATGGGAGACTTTCAAATATTTGGAGACAACTACATTATGTCCCCATAAGTCTTCTCCCCAAGCTAGGCTGGATCTCTCAACCACCAGGCTGTGTGTGATGTAGTTTCCAGCTCTCTCACCCCATTACGATCATCTTCTTCCACACAAACACAAGTCTGTTCAGGCCTTTCTTCTAACAGTACTCCCAGCACTGAACACATCGCCTCAGATGTGATCAAACCTATGCCGTGGTCCCCATCTTTGGGTGCTACACTAATTGCAGGGCCTAAGGGAACATTCAGTGTTTGGCAAGTGTATCCCACAACTGGAGCATGAAGCATTTCTGGCCAAGTAAACCATTCTTAATCTTTTTTCACTTAACTTCTGGCAAGCCAGTTCATCTACATTCCAACTGTGTAGTTGTTGTTTCTTTTAACTTGAGTTTAAATCTTTATGTTTATCTTTACTAAAACATATCCTCTTTATTCTGCATCTGTGTCATATACAGAAAACTTTTTATCATCTAGTAGCTGTCCTTCCCAGATCCGTGTGATTTTATAATCCCTCCTTCTATCCTTTATACAAGCCATTGAAAAAATAAAACTGCTGATCATGTCAAGGGTAGAGTCCTGTGGAACTCTGCTACAGACTTTTCTCTATCTTTATATTGGTCCATTAACCAAGGCCCTTGGGGTCAGTTATTTACTTAGATACATACTATACATACTATAGGAGGCCAATACCACCATCCTTATTGCCCCTCCTGTTTATCCACTTGCACTCACAAAATATCAGCATTCCTTCTGTTTTCCTTTTCATTATTTTTATTTTATTTTTATATTTATTTACACGTTTAATTAGTTAGCTATAGGAATAGTGGAGTATGAAGGTAAATAATACATCTCTGGAGTCAACCTGCTTCATTTGAACCCTGGCTTCATCACTTACTAGCGGTGGGACCTTGAGCAAAGTAGCGAATCCTTCTCTGCCACAGTTTCCCCATCTGGAAATGAGAGGTAACAGTAAGACTTACTTTAAGAATGAGCAACAATGATGACAATGATAGTGTGGATGATGATAATGGTGATGACAAGGATGGTGATGGTGATGGTGAATGATGGTGATGATGATACAAATAAACCACCTAAATGCAAGTTTATATTACTTTTTTAGGAAGTAACATTCATCAAGGGCCTCCTGTCTGCTAGGAGCTTACATATATAATTTCAGTTAATTTTCACACACAAACAGTAGCATTCTATGTATAGAATTCATTTTATGTGCAGGAAAACTGAGGCTCACAGAGATTAAATGAGCAGGGTGAGATCCACATAGATAAGATAACAGAACCAGGACTCTAAAACCCTGCCCTCCTCTCCATCAGTCACTCTCCTCCCTGTTTCGCTGCATTGAGTGTGTGTCTGCACTCAGGGCTGGATATTAATTTCTAACCTAAGTCAGATGGCAAAGGCTGAGGCTCCAAAATGAAGTAAGATGCTTGGGCCATTCACAAGCTATCTCTGGAATCAGACCAACAGGGTCTGATCGTGAAGCAGTAGGAACTAAAGGGGCAGACTTTCACCATAAAACAATAAACTCAAAAGAACTGAAAGCAGAGACGGGCAGATATTCATCACCCATGTTTATAGAATTATTCATAAGAGCCAAAAGGTGGAAAAAATCCACATGTTCATTGACAGATAACTGGATAATCAAAACATGGTCTAGATACACAGCAGAATATTATTCAGCCTTAAAAAGGAAGGAAATTCTGACACATGCTATAACATGAATGAGCCTTGAGGACAATACACTAACTGAAATAAGCCAGACACAAAAGGATAAATATTGCACAGTTCTGCTTCTACAAGGTACCTAAAGCAGTCAAATGCACACAAACAAGAAGAAAAATGCTGCTTGCCAGGGCCTGGGGTGGGGTATAGTTATTGCTTATTGGGTTCAGAGTTTCAGTTGGGAATTATAAAAAAGTTCTGGAGCTGGGCCAATGATACAATAGTATTAGTGTACTTAAAGCCTCTGAACTGTACATTTAACCTGGATAAAATTATATGTATATTTTACCACAATAAAATATAGTTATGTAGCAAAAAATGTATGACACTTATTAGTGCTAATCCCATCTGATTTAATCTTCACAATAATATCAAAATGTAGCTTTTATTATTGTTCTCAATTTTGAGATAAGGGCACTAAGGTGAAAAGAGGTTAAGAAAATGACTCATGTTCACACAGCCAGTAGTGGTTGGAGTCAGAATTTGAACGCAGATAATCTGGCTTCTGAGTGCATACTCTTAACCTCTGTGCTAAAATTGGTAAAGCAAACTGCCATTCCAAATGTGAAGAAGAACCCAGGGCTTTAGGCAGCTGGGGGAGTTCCCTGGACCAAGGCTGAGTTTTCTCTGGAGGCAGGCAGTTGCTCCTGAGCCCAGCTGCTGCAGAGGACCTGGCTGACCCACAGCCCTTGAAGTCACCATCATACTTCGCTGAGGCAGGGTTTGGAGTTTATCTCCAGCTCTGAACACCTTCCCAGAGCCTCAGAAATATCCCAGATGTGGGAGACCCAGCTGGGGTCCATTGTCAAGATGGCTGTGTAGGTGGAATGATACTTCCTTAACTTCTACTATTTAAGGGCACAGATGAACTTGGGAGATACTAGTGGTGGCTGACTTTTGTTTTTTTTCTTTTCCTCTCATTATTCTGTTTGGTGTGATTAGAGGGGGAAGAAGAAGAATATATATGTTGATATATTTTTTCTACTTTTTCAAATCTTTCTTTTATTGAGTGCAATCCCCACACTCTCAACCACACAAGAAAACAACAGGTGAGATTACGCTTAGAGTCAAAAGGGTTCTGATTATGCTGCTACTCCTACAGAGGAATTTGCAAATGAGAGTTTGTGGCAAGTGCCAAGTGACTTTTCTTCCTCTGCATTCTCAGCAGAGCTGGCTGCAGCCCCAAAGGTCCTGCAGACCTGAGGCAATGACTGTGCTGTCACCATTCATGGCCATGTCACAGTCAGTTGCGACTTGTGTTGCAAGGAGTTTATCACTAGCAATAGTTGAAGTATGAAAGTAGACAGTAAATTTTTAAAAATGTAGTATTATTTGAAATGAGTTTGAACTTACCAAAAAAAAGTTGCAAGGGGAGTACAAGGAGATTTCATATGCTGTTCATCCAGAGACCCCAATCAAGTCACAACAGACGCTCCGATGACGTCCTTTATAACAAAGGGACCCTTCCAGGATGTTGGGTTATCCTCAGTTACTACATCTTTCTAGTTTCCCTTGATCTAGAACAGTCCTTCAGTCTTTTTTTTGTGTCTCATGCTGTTGACCTTTAAAGATTATAGGACAGTCATTTTTTACAATGTCCTTTCATTAGGTTGGTCCAATCCCTCCTCATGTTTAGACCCAGGTTACCCATTTTTGGTAGGAAATCCAAGAATTAATATTGTGTTCTCCTCATTGGCATTCTTTCAGGTGGCATGCAACATCAGCCTGTCCCATTCATGGTGATGCTATGATCACTTGATTAATATGGTGTCTTCCATATTTCTCTACTATTAAGTTACTTTTCCCCTTTTGTACTTAGTAAGTTTTCTTTGCAGAGAGACTTTGAGACCTTGCAAAGATCTCTTTCATTAGCCCACTCTCCACCATTAGCTTTAACATCCATTGATATTTCTTGCCTGAGTTAATTGATACTATGATGATCACCAAATGGAGATTTCTAAATCGTATCACTCCTACTGTTATTAGTTGGCATTCTCCTGTAATGAAGAGCTTTATTTTCTCCCCATATTTTGTATTCATTTGTTTATTTATATCAATGTTGACTCATGGGTTTCTATTTTACTCAATGGATCATGATTCGCTCCTATCATTATTTATTTTGACAATCAGCTTTGTCCGAAATTTGGCCAGCAGGAGCCCCTTTCAAACAGGCTCCTGTGTCCTTTCCATCTATCTGTATATCATTCTCCGAGCAATTCATTTGAATGCACTTCCCCTTCCCAGCCCTGGTGTCATCTCTTTCTCCCAGGATGCCTCGGTCTTTTTAGTGAAGAATGGCAGCCAGAGGTAAGAGCTGGGTAATAGGTATGTGCATACCTACTAGGGTGTTGCTTCTCTGAAGACCTTCCAGCAAATAGAGCTCACTCTCCACCTCCTTCACGTCTTAACTCGCACATCATCTTCACAGACCTGCCCTGTCTACTCTATTTAAAATAACAAGCCCTGGCAGCATTCCTAGCCACAGTTCACCCCTTTCCCCTGAATTAATTTTCCCCTATCTTTCATTACCATACAATGCTATGTGATTTTATGTATTTATTTTAGTAAAGTTCTGTGAGAATAAGCACTATTTTAGGTAACCAAAACAGATAAAAATCCTTGTCCTCATTAATGAATGTGAAAAATATATAGAAATTACCCAGGACAAAAGTCGGAGCAGAGTATATATAATGGTCTTAGCTTAGGAAAGCCACAAGCAGGCAGGAAATGGGAGACTGATGGTCAAGGAAGGGACAGTGGGGTAAATTAGTGCAGAGCAGTCAGCTGAGCCTCGACTCGCCAGGGCTGCGTGGTTCAGCAGAACAATTTGGTGCATTTCCTAAGTGTGATAGGAAACCCCTGCAGGGTTTTAAACACAGGAGTGATCTCATCTACCTTACAGCTTTCAAAGTCACTGGTTACTTAATGGAGGAGTAACTGTATGGGGGCAAACTTTTAGCAGAGATACTTATAGGGAGGTGTATTGCAGTGCCGTAGAGAAGTGATGCTATAGGGTGATGGACAT
This sequence comes from Carollia perspicillata, assembly GCA_004027735.1. Taxonomy (NCBI): domain Eukaryota; kingdom Metazoa; phylum Chordata; class Mammalia; order Chiroptera; family Phyllostomidae; genus Carollia; species Carollia perspicillata. The sequence continues at coordinate 57,503 of PVKM010002195.1, read as the reverse complement.
AGATACAACGGTAGAAGATTTAGGGAGTATTTGGGAGACAGTCTCCCTAACACCCATGGTAATGAATTGAGTGTGATGGGTGAGGAAGAAGGAAGTGTCAGTGATGATCCCCAGGTTATAGTTTCAAGAGTAAAGAATTGAATTTGGGCCCATCTGGCTTCAAATTCCATTGTCATAACTGCATTGACATCCCCAGATGGCTAGAGACAGAGAACAAAGCTTTGCAGGTGAATATTGGGATCAGGAATTGCTTTATAAAATCTGTCCACACTTCCCTACCTGCCAGAGAGCCAAATCTTCCTCTGCTCACAGAAGTGTTGATGTAGGCTCTCGACATCTATGACAGAGGCTTACAGTCCCTTCGGAGGTCTGAGCAGACACCCAGGATCTGGCAAAGGAACCCCCATGAAAACCCAGGAACCAAAAATCACATTCTAGCCTCCTCACCGCACAGCCCTCCCTTCCTTGCCTCTCACAAAAATGTTTCTCTTTGTAATTGTCTATAAAAGATTATTGTCTGCATTTTATTTAATTATTCCGTATGAAGTGATTATGAGAGAATAATCAGCCAGTTCGCTGATAATAGATGTTTCATAAAAGAACACAAAAGACGCTAATAAAGGCAGAGCCAGCCCTCATCGCTGCCATTATTAGTTTCCCTACATCTTTAATTTTCATACATTTTTATTGTTTGCCTGAAATTAATTGTCCATTTCTTTTCTCAATCAGGTTTATTGCAAGTGGGCCACTTTCAGACAGCTATACCACTGGTATGTTTATCGGGTGAATGTCCCAATAGATCTTGTCAATATTGAAATATCTGTCTAAAAGGCTAGAAAGGAAAAAAAAAATCACACCATCATTGTACCTTGGTAGGCTAAAGGACCTTACAAGAATTCAGCCACTCTGCACCACCTCACTCCCACCCAATATCCTCGTTTTACGGATTAAGAGTCTGAGTCACTGAGAGGAGCTTGCACAGCTTTCTGGGGACAGTGCTGAGCCCAGCACCTGGATATTTCGGACAAATCTAGAATGGTGAAGAGCTATGGCAGGATTTAACCAGCTAACATGAAATTTCACTTCCTATCGTAGGTGTGAGCCATTTCAGAGGATGGTGACTGGGGCTTCCTCACCCTGTGCAATTTCTAGGAAGTTTCTTCCTTCAACTCGTATTTCCTAAAAAATGTTTATTATGAACCAGTATTTCAGTGTCACAGGGCAGGATGTATTAGTCTGCTAGGGATGCCATAACAGAATACCACGGACTAGGAGAATTAAACAGCAGAGATTTGTTTTCTCACAGTTCTAGATGTTGGAAGTCCAAGGTCTGGTTACTGTGAGGCCTCTCTCCTCATCTTAAATATGGTCACCTTCTCTCTGTTTTCCCACATAACGTCCCCTTCTCTTCCTATTAAATTAGGGCCCCACCCTCATGGCCTTATAGTTATCTCCTTAAAGGCCCTGTCTCCAAATACAGTCACTGGCGATTAAGGCTTCAACATATAAATATGGGCTGGGGCGGGTCCGGGAAGGAGCATGCAATTCAATCCATAGCACAGCATAATCATTAAATTCTACTACAGAATCTCATTGTTTAAACTTTTAAGCTAGTAATTATAATAATTGCTTGGAGGCAACAATTGTATTCTATCACTGTAGGCCGTAAACACAGTGGCAGTTCCCAGACCTGTGAGATGGGTTAGCCCTGAGCCCTCTGCACTCCTGTTCACCCCTCCTTGTGCGAGTCAGCTGCAGGCAGTGGGTACAGACTGGGCATAGGAGCAGGAGGGAACTATGTGGATGTTCCACGCCCTTGTTCATGGCCTCAGCCTTACTCACCCTCCAGACCATGTTTTATCGGCTCTCCTTTGTATCCCAGTATCAAAAACAGGTTCTGGCACAGAGTAACCATTCATTCAGAAATAAATGAACCATGAATGCTCTCTCTGAGTCAGATTTGATCATCCAATCCCTCTGTTTAAAATGCTGCAGTGGCTCCCCATGCCTAGACCATATTCCACCCCTCCAGCCGCAGCACTTGCCACTGGGCTGCGGCCCCTTTCTGCCTGTATCTCCATCTAAGATAAGCTTCTTGCAGTTTTCAGAGTAGCTGAAGCTCTCACGCTGCTCATGCTGCCTGGAAGGATCCCTCCTTTATCTGGGTGGCTGAGTTCACCAGCAGAACTCCCTCACTTCCTCCCAATGAGATTCTCCCATTTTCTGGGCTCCCATTGCTTTCTGTCTGAACCTTTACTCCAGTGTTTTCTGTATCCATTAACTTGTCTGTCTCCCTCCTTTAGGTATGAGGTAACTCTTTAATCTGTGTTTTCTTAATATGTAGCACAATGCCCAATACACCAGGGATCAATTAGCCTAATGAATAATGATATTAATTTTGCATTATGTAATAATAAGACTAGGTTTCTAATTCATTAATCAAAAGCCAGTACAGTACACACTTACGTAAGTAAGTTTATGGTCTTTGGAGTTCGGGGAATTTGGCTGACTCCTGATTTCCCTTTCTTCCTTCCTTCTTCCCATCAGTGGGAAGCTGTCTCCCTTAAGTTGGTTAATATCTGCCGGGAGGGGAATCTTGAATACAACAGGCATTATGCAGTAATCTCCAAACCTGTCAGAATCTCCTGAAAAACTTATGATTACATATCCCCCATCCACACTCCTCATTTCTAGTGAATCAGTCCCTCCAGGAGAGACACCACATGCTTCTGTGATCAGCCAAGTGGTAACCACTGGAACAATGGAAAGGAAACTGAAGTTGTAGTTTCTAACTGGTCTGGACACTGATGAGCTGTGTCTGCTTGGTAAGGTCATTCATTTCTTTAGGTATTAACCTTGTCTTCCATGCATAGGAAGGGTGCAACTAGATTAGTGTTTGTCAATTTTGTTTTCTCAGCGATGGAACAAAATCTTGCACAATACATAAAACAGGAAAAAAAAGTGGGTTGTAATGGTTGAAGATAGAGAAGACTTCCCACTTAGCCTCATTCTCAGTTCCACTAGCATTGCCCTGAGAAGTCCACAAGGCACTTCCATGTGGGACTTCCAGAACTCTCTAGCATATAATTTGATAAATCCTGGACCAGAAGACCTATGTCTCTGCCAACATTAGCATTTTGTGACTCCATGGTAACAATGTGCTTATTTGGAGATGAGCCCTCAGGTCACTTGCTAGATGGTCTGGTAATTTATAGAACATCCCCTAGGGCAGAAGAGCAGCCTGACAATGTGCAGGGAACATCTCCAAGAAAAAAAAAAGACAAAACAACAACAACACTGAAGAACACCTGCGGCCAGCTCTGGAGCTCTGAGATGCAAAAGGTACACGGAGAAAAACACAAGTAAATAGAACCCATCAGTGAGGTCCAAAGTCAGGACAGGTGCAAGTAGCAAAGGGTTGAAATAAAAGAAGAATCCAGAGCATCCAAGAAGAATGCTCATAAAGCTTAGTAAGAAATCAAGGTGTGCTTACTGCTAAACCAGAGGTCAATGTCAGGATTTGTCCCATCGAATTCTTCTACATGGAGGCATACATAGCTTTAATAAGTCCTTAGGACCTATAAGGTTCTGTTTCAGCACAGTGTCACATGCAAAGAATAAAATTTAATAATCAAAGCCAATATCACAAATCTAATCTTATTGGTATTTTTGAAGTCCAACTCATAACACATAACAATACTTATCTGAGTTCCCCTTTTCTCGCCTCTCCAGCTCCTTCCATCCCCACTGTTACAATATTTTCATTCTGGACGTTCCTCATTTTCCAATCTCCAGACTTCCCCCAGCACCCAGATGAAAATCTCCTTGTCTGGCAAGGATCCTGAGCAGCTTTCAAATGTGTAGCTCTACCTCATGACTCCATGTTCGTGCCTAACTTAGGCTCATTCCTGAATTTCTCCCCTTTCAGTTAAAGCCACTTCATAATTTTAATGCAGCCTCTTATTTAGAGAAGATGCTTTCGAACACTGTCCCCAGCACAGACTTCTTTCTTATGCTGAGCTTTGCTGTTGCATTCTGCTTTCTTTGAACCTGCCCCTTCCTCCCACCTGCATCCACCCTGTGACCCTGTCTCCTACTGTGCTGACACTAAGCAGACCCACTCAGGCCCTCGGAGGAAAACTCCTGATGAATCGGGCTTAAGTGGGGCAGACCCTGAGGATCCAGGTACCAGTGATTCCTACTTCTCACTCCACAGACTCTTATAGAAGCTGTCTCCACAGCATCACAACCACTAAGCAAAACAGTTGCCCACATTTAGCACAATAGCTACCCTTACTCGCTTGATCTCGACATTTAAAATTCTGAGTTCTGTAGCTGGTGCAAGACATATAGCCCCAGCCCCGACATCCAGTGCCACTCTCCACTGCTATCTCAACCAACACATCACATGCGTCCAGTGGCCTTCCAAAGCGGCAGATGCAAGCTCCAGTTCATGGGCCAGCTTAGACAAATTCAGCCACAGAAACAAATCTCACCATTTTAGCTCACATAATAAGCAATTACAATTATGAACCGCCCCACCTTACTTACTTAATTATTACCTAGGTCAGGTTGAAATACACTTGGTGGCAATAGAGCTGCCTTTCTTTGAGCTGAGACACAAAGCCTTTACTCTTCACTGTTGATATCATTGTCAGGGAAGTCAAGCTGGCATATGTTTTCAGTAACCGCCGCTGAGATCATTTTTCTCTCTTTGGGACAATTCTGGGAAAGAAAAGCATTCAAAATATTATATTTGCTATCCCCTAGCACATTCATGTCATGTAGCACCTACAATTAACGTGTGGTACTGGTGAGGATGTGAGTCATTACAGCAAAGCATTTAATTCCATTCTTCTCCAACGCGCTGATTTAATCCTCCCCGAGTTAAACCGGAGCTGCCATGCACCTTCCCTGAGTCGAGCTCCGTGAGATAACATGGTGTGTCCGAATGGCAGTAATTTTGCACGTGTACATAGCAGCTTCCAGGCTAGGATCTCCAAGAGTTGCTTCACACATGGTAATTGATGGCACCTCTAAGCGTTACATTAAACATTTAATTGAACAGTTAAGTGTGGATTAATGAGGCCATTAATTAATACAGCGGGGAAGTCTGTAATTCTTATCTGTGGGCCACAGAAAAGATTTCCCCACACCATGTATTTGAAACTCCATCACAAAAATTTGAAATTGTGAAGCTGTTGGGAGTGGGCGGGGGGAAAGAGTGCAATGGTAATAGAGTTAGTGTAAGGCTGGCAGGAAGGAGACTCAGAATTTGGAGACATAAGTTCAAGACCAGGCTTGACTACTAAGGAGTTGTATTACTTTGTATAAATTACTTTACCTTCCTGGGACTTGGTTTCCTTAACTGAGAAATAAGGGATATACAACATTATCCCTAAGATTTCTTTTATTTAACCAATCCTCTGAGTCCATGAATTTAACTGAATGGATTCTGAGTGGCCCACTTGCCAAGTTCTTCAAGTATCTCTTGACTTCTGCTCATCAAACATTTGGCTTAGAGCTCCAGGCCCTCCAGTTACAGCCCACCCACGGCAGGTGAATGAGCCCTGGACCTGGAGTCACAAATCCCACTTTCCATTCTGTTGCTACAGGTCACATTTCAGAAGCCAACAAATGCCCCCTGGTCTCCAGTCCTCGTTTTTAAAATGTAGATATAATGACATACTATAAGAATTGTTACGATATACTTTATATGAAAACCAAAAAGTGTAATGCATATGTGAGCTGCTATTTTTTTTGTCATCACCCACTGATTGCTGGCTTTGGGAGTCAGGTCAAGGCCAACAGCCACTCCTTCATCTCTCTGCTTCCTTTCCCTTCTTCTTCCCAACCTTCAGGTTCATTCTTGAGTTTCTATTTTTCTCAATATAAAGCAAACTATCAAGTCTTTGGTACCCATAATTCTTCACTCAACAAACCATTACCAAACTCTTTTTGACTATGGTAGTGAAAATGAACCAGACAGAAAATCTTTAAGTTCCATATGAAGGCATTACCTCTTCCAAAGATAAGCCAGCCCACTGAGCTTCAAGGCAAGCTTTTTTTTCATCCACTTTTTTTTCAGGCTTCTTCTTAGATGTGAATGAAATAATAAAGGATTAAGTAAGAATTGTTTGTGCCTTTTTATCCCATATAAAGATCATTATACACAGTAGCTTATCTAATGCTATCTACAGAGAAAGCATGTTGGAAAGTTTTATTAGGCAATTTTGTTGAGGAGAATTCTTACCCTTTAGTAACAAGAAACTCAACTGTTTCTGTCCCAGGAAAAGAAAGCTTTTCTGCCAATGGGGCCTCTTGAGTGAGCTTCTGGAGTTGTAGACTTGCTTGCAGAATTGCATTGATTGTGTTGCAATATGGTAAGAAGGCAAATGAAAGTGGTTGCATCACGGGTATGCCTGAGTTAAAATGCTCGGACAATAGCACTGGGCTGGCGTCCTTCAGCTCCCTTTTCTTTGTTCTTTTTCCTCATCTGGACTCAGGCCCGGGTCGCTAACTTCCAGGAAGGCATTCTCTCCTCTTCTTGCTTAAAAAGGAGCAAGGTATTTCAGAATTTTAAGGCAATAGCAACATTTTACATTCGAAATTCCAATGAGTTTACAAAATTTGGCTGCTTTTGCTCCAACATTGTCAGAGTTGATCAGAGATTCACTGTTGCTGCCAATGCTGACCTGCAGCAGTTGATACATGTGGTCCTAAGCAACGGTTCTGGTCCCAGGTCCCACTAACTTCTCACACTGGCTGTGTGGCTTGAACAAAGTGCTTAACTTGGTCCTAAGCCATAGTTTTCTCTTCTATATATAAGGTAATGATGGTGCCTACTTCTGGAGTGTTTTGTGAGGGTCAAATGAGTCATATATATAACTATATATGAGTGAAAAAAACTAAAGTAAATCTAACTAGAGTCTGGAAAGAAGGATCAACTGTAGGTCTATGAAAGAGAGATCTGTGCCTGGCACAAAGAAGAGCTCAATTAAAGAGAGTCAGTATCACTCTCAAATAGGGGCATGAACACTTTCTTGCTGTGGAGCATTGTGAGAATAAGGATACATCTGCAAAATTTCCAGGTGACTGCAAAAGGAGCAAATCAGTCTAGGCAAATCTGCGTTTAGCATCATGTGGGCGGTGGATGAGCTTTGGCCTGGGCAACAGAGAAGTGTGCCACTCAGGCCACTGGTTTCAGGCCTCACACATGGCATGTAGCATTGCAGGACTGAGTTGAGGTACCACACGTGGGGTCCAGCTACATACCACACCGTGGGGAGTGCTCAATTGGAAAGTGGCCCTAATTAAATAATAAACAATGGAACACTCCATATTTTTCCATGATATTTGGAAATCTAGGATAATGATTGAGGGTAAGGAAGTCTTCTGAAAGGACACAGCAATTTAAGAGAAAGGAAATTTCTTCTCTCTCTCATCATTCTCTTCTCTCCTTTCTACCTCTCCATACATCCAATAGGAAATGAATTGAGACATTTGGGGATAAATGCAATTAAGTTCTTTGGAGGAGAGTTTGCCATCTGCAGAATTATATAATTGCATCAGTTTCTTGAAGATACAATGGCCCTTCCACATTCCAGGCACCGTGCTCGGCACTGGAGATATAATAATTGAGAAATATAGTCCATGTCCTCGAAGATCTCATGGTCTTGGTGACAAGATTATCTTTGTAAAGCTTCAGCCTTCCCTTTTCTCCTTCCAATATTCCTTCCATCCTAAGTGTCCAGTGTGCTCACTTGTTTGAAGCAAAGGATCTGAGCAAGATCTTTGCACAGAAGTCTGCTTGACTACACTACACTAAAGTCTACATGTTTGGCCCCTTCAAATCACCAGTGTGTCTGCTTTTGATAAGATATTGTGTCTTAAACCAAAAAGCTTACCTCGAATGACAGAATTTTAGGCATTCTTAGAAAAGTATGTGGGATGAATTTTTACATATTGGTATATACTTGTTGACTCTTAATTGAGCCAGCTACTTGGCTACAAATGTATCTTGGTCCTTGGTCTGTTGTGTAGGGTTAGGGGAAGCCGAATACCTTGTAGGTACCTCATATCACAGACTAGTGGAGAAACTTAAGCTCTGGATCAGAATTGAGGCCCAAGGACAGAGAGTATTTCTATCACCACTCTCTCCAGTGTTATACAACCGAGAACTTCTGGTGTTGCTCAAGCAAATGTGTAGTTCCTTGCACTCTTTGGCATGGCCCTATATGCATGTCTACTCTGAGATTTGACCGCGTACCAAACTTGCTCATCAAAGCTCTCTAACTGAGCCATCTCCAGCGTTAGGTGGCATAAGTCAAATATTAGTTTTAATGTGATCTAGACCATTAACATATCAGGCTTCTCAGTCATTCTAGATAACTTCAGAGCCAAGAGCTCTCACATTCCAAAGTGTTAAAGAATTGACACTTCAAAGCGTTCATCTCTTCCCCAATTTTTATTTAGAAAACTGATAATGGTTGAAATAAACCACAGGGGGTCCAAGAACCAGGTGGCCAGGGAGCTTATACTCAGATGAGAAAAGCTCGGCTGCCTGCTGGTTTAATAGGCTGCCCTTATTTCTAATGGGGCTTGAGTGGAGCTGAAATCGAGGCCAAAAGACCATATCAGAGCGATCTTAACATTGAACCACCTGACATTGGGTCTGTGGGGGATATTTCATCATTGTCTGTTTGACCTTTGGCCCTTTAGACTTACGGCCCATCATTTCTGGGAAGCAGCAACTAAAAAAGGCATTTGTTCCCCATCGAATGTACCTGTCCTGATGTGCTGTCAACAGCTGTTTGCATTGCTAACTGTGCCAAGGGAAAACATTTGATGCCAGCAAACTCGAATTTCTAACCACCTCTTTTATTTTTGTCACTCCTGGTGCTAATGATGACCTATATTCTCTACCATAATGATTATCTTAAAAGTCTTTTTGGCTTTGAAGAGAGCGTTTGAGTCCTAAGTGCCCGTATTGTGAAAGAATATAATATGGAGAGGTCTATTATCTTAGAATTCATTTGCCCATTTCTTTTCTTCTTCTTTTTTTTTTTAGGCAGTGCTGTAAATTAAACCGCTTGAGTTGGCTTTGTAGATTTCTTTTTTCTTTCCCCTTCTTTTCTTTTAAAATTTAATCTTTATTGTGTTTGTTTTCCCATTACCATTTAGCCCCCTAATATTCCCCTCCCCCCCAGCAATCACCACACTGTTGTCCATGTCCATGAGTCCTTTTTCCTTTTTGCTCAGTCCCTCTTTTTTTTTTTTTTTTTTTTTTTTTTTTTTTTTTTTTTTTTTTTTTTTTTGCATACACAGCAAGGATAACTACACCTCAGATTTATGAGCATTGTGAACAGGTTGCCATAGCAACCACTCTGGCTGCTCTACACCAAATAACCTTGTCATGTGAGCGTTTATCACAGGAACATCAAGGACTGGATTGCACTGTACGCTCTTTGGCTAAACAGCAGGATTTTTCTGAATAATAATTGGTCGTGGCCTTTTATTCCACCAGTCAGAGTTAATCATCCTCGGAATCTGAAATTAACCATAATGGATTCAAGGTGCAGAGTGCAGCCATTCAAAAATTCCTCTTTGGAGGAAGAAAACTTTCCAATAATTTTTGCTCTTTGTTGTATATAACCTCTGTTGTTATTGTCATTATTATTATTGGGAGACTTAAGGAGGGGATGAGAACTGGGGAATGGCATGTAGAACTCACGATTGTGACGTAAGTAAAATGGGCATTTTAACTAGCCTATTACTGATGAGAAGTAAAAGATATTTTAAACCACCATCAGAACCAGTGGGTTTTTTTCCCTCTCAAATTACCTTTACAGGACATTTCATCATTTCAATGGATTTTACTAGGTTAAATTATTTTCTGTACATTCATGTTTTACTACACACCTGGAAATTTCAATGTGCTCCTGACGTGTCACATGAGAAGGGAAAATGAGTGGGGTGTAGAGGATCAGCGAGCTATCTCCGTGCCTACACAGCATGCAAGCATGTGCACACACACATGGGCACTGGTTTGCACATACATGGACCCACAAGATGGACCCCAGAAAGGAAATAATTACACTATAAGGATACAGCTGCCTCTCTGTCTCAGGAAATTATATTAGAGCTGGGGGTGTGTGGGTTAAAAAAATGTCAGGATTTTGATTATTCATCAGCAGAAAGGTTTTCTGGTCCATGAAGAGTTGCCACTTAAAATTCTACTAAGGATGAGGCCAAACTTCAGAAAATTCACAAAATTGTAGTTTGCTAGGGCACTTGAACCCTTCCTGTTTTTAATGACCCTGTCTCCTACCCCTTCTTTTTGTGCTTCCTTGGTCCCTGAATCTTGTATCTTACATGTCCTCTATTGTCGTTATTGTTGATAATAATCTTGACACCTTAAGTGTGGCCTCTCCCAAGAATAGTTACATTTAAAAACTAAACATTGAATCTCAAATGGAAGAATTCTCATAATATGCAAAGAATAATTTTCTAAAAAGGTGAATTGAAGAAGAAAAGGAATTTTTTAAATTCCCATTAAATTGTACACTTCCTGGGTAGCCACATACTTCACCACCTTCTATAGGAAAGACCTGCAGTCGATCCAATCAAATGAAGTTAAATGATTGGATTTGAAGATGAAAAGCAGCTAAGTGACCAGTTGTTGGATACAACTCTTCAGGGAAATGATACTGTCCATCCTTGATCACATCCCTGCTCTTGTCTTTTTAAGGTTCCCCTTTGGAAATAAGGTAGACGTGGGGTGGGCATTAAACAGAGCTTTGGAAATGCAAGAACATAGCACAGTAGTGGGAGCACAGTAATTCATTTACTCACCAACTATATATTAAGCTCCTTAAATGCCAAGGGCACTGCTAGGTGCTGTGGAGGCAACAGCAATGAAGGAGACCTGATTCCCATTCTCTAGGCACTCACCAGCTCAGACATGAGAAGAAATACATACCGAATCCGGATGGAAGCTGCACTATTGAATGAGAAACCAATCTCTTGTAAGTGAGTGGCATAGAAATCTGGAGGTGGCAACACTCACTGGCATTGTCATGGAAGGGCTCCTGTAGTTTGTGGTATTGGGACTGCTGGACTCCAGTGATGTATGGAAGGCTGATGATTGGAAAGAGAGATTTCCAGGGAAATAAGACGGCAGGAGTATAAGCCAGAGGCTCAGAAGTGTTGGATGTGTTCTGAGAATGGTCAGCATTTGGTGCCCTCCTGGTTCACATCCGTGAGTTGTGGGTACAAATAAGACAGGAAAGTGCCTTTAGGCTAGATTTGAACTGAGGTTCACTTAAGCGTCATCCTAAGATGCTTAGACATTTATTTGAATGGCATTAGAGTCATTTTGGGTTCCTAAGCAGAAGAAGATTGATCTGATCAATACAGCAGGAAAATTTAAATGAGACTGGAGTGAGGAGGAGGAGGAAGGAAGACATTTTAGAAGGTTTTTCGTTGCTTGGAGAGATGTATTTACCTCAAGTACCTCTTGAACTAAGCTTTTCTTCTTATTTTACTTCTGGGGATAAAGAAGAAGCATTTCCCTTTTGATAGTGGTTTTGAAGTGCTATGTCAATGTTGGGCAAACCAAACCCCCCATCCCCAGTAAAGGTATCCAATCCATGGCTTAGCAATTGGGTAGGAGAATAGTCAGAAAGACGCAGCTGGTCATATTTGGGCTGGTCAGGCTGAAGCACCGAAGACACAGTTCCCTCAATTTCTTAAGTTTTACCAGGGGTTTTGTGAAGAGGAAAAAATTATCAGTATTGTCAACCAGTGCTCAGTAAGCTATGAGCATTCTGCCAGTAAGCGTTGCTGCTCCTGGGCCCAAGAGTGCTGGGGTTAGAAACTAACAAGAGAATCATACTCACACTGTGTGGTGGAGAACCGTCACAGAAATTGTCTGGAGCCCAGGACCCATGAAGCACGCCTTGACCTGTGTGATCTCTGGCACTCCTTGTGGCCCCCTCTGACTCTCTTAGGGGAGTATGATGTATGTAGTTAAGGTATAGGGTGTGAATAAAAGGGTAAACAATGTTCTCTGTGGTGCCCCTTTACTCTGCCTTGCTCTTGATCATCGAACTATTGAGCAGATTTGTTTTGTGTTCTGGTTCTGTCCTAGAAACTGTTCAAAATGATTTTTTTTCCATTCTCCTTTTTCATTTTATAAATCCATGAGGACAAAGGAGCAAGGTGTCCTTTGGGCTTTCAGTGGAGTGGGCATTCTTCCTGCTATTAGTACTCAATTTGGGTTCTTCCTGGTGAGAAATAGCAGCTCTGTGTGAGAAATATTGTTATCTAAGGCTGCATAACAAAGGGCTCCAAAACATAACAGCCTATGGAAATAATAATAATTTAATATATCTCACAGTTTCAGGAGGTCATAAATTCAAGAGCAGCTTGGCTAGGGACTCCTGGTTTGAGAATCTCTTATGAATTTTCAGTTAAATGTCAGCGAGGGTTACTGTCATCTCAAGATTTGACTAGAGCTAGAAGACACATGTGCAAGGTGTCTCGCTCACATGGCTGGCAAGTTGGTGTAGGCTGCTGTTGAGTATCTTCATTTCCTTACCAGGAGTATCTCGCCGCAGGGCTGCTTGAGTGTCCTCACAGCATGGTGGTTGGCTTACCCCAGGGTAAGTAAGTGATGTAAGCTACTGAGCTAGAAGCCCTTATGACCCAGTCTGGGAAGTCCCACACCATCATTTCTCATCTTTCCTGTTAATCACATAGAGCAGCCCGACTAGATGAAGGAGGGGATCCCACAGGGTGTGACTCCAGGAGGTAAAGATTATTAGGAGGTTTCTTGGAAACTACCTACCACAGAAGCACTGTATCTTTGTACCTCATAAGTGAATTGTGAAGTTCTACTATTCAAAAGAGAAATTGTCCTGTTTCTGCTCAGAAACTCTGGGGAAATTATTACCTGTGCTGAGGTTGAGTGGTGCTCATTGGACAGCTGCTTTAGACATATTACAGAATAATGATTGATAAGGGACCAAATTATTTTAAATGTACATAAAACAGTAAACTTTTACATTTCACCTTAAACTTATATGTGCATGTTCATTTACCAATCCTCTCACATAAATCCAGTAATTTTTCTTTGAAGAAAGGTTTGGTAGTAGAAGTTCTCCATCATCTTTTCCCCCAAACCATTCCCAGAATAGATCATTTACATGATCTGGTTTGGGTTTCTTTTAAGTAGGGCAAGAGTCTAAAATGTATTTTCCAAGCAGTCTAAATGCAGAGTTCATCAAGACCTTTACGATCTTGGCTAACTTCTTAGAGATGTCTCAATTCAACATCAATTCTTTTTTTTCAAGCTCTCATTTTATTGAGTCTTTCCAAAGCAATGGACTTAGTTTTTATTAAAACAACTCTCTTCGCATTTATATTTATCAGTTTGAATAACACTTAAATAAATTACATAATTATAACTAAAACTGTCATTAAATGGTTGAGAAACACACACAATTGGTTTGGGGAAGCATACAGTATAACAGGTAGGAGTAAAGTGTTCCAGGCTCCTAAAGAGGAGTGTGTTAGCCCCAAAGGTTCATCAGTACGTCTTCAACATTGTGAGATGAACAGCATCAACTAAGTGGTCATGATGAAGGCAATGTTTGTAGGTGGTATTTTCATTTACTTGTATTTACTTAAAAATATGCTTTGAAATGAATGATCTTTGTGCCCCTTCCTCAAAAATCAAATCTGTGCAAATAACTGAACTTTCCATGTAGTTGATCAGATAATCATAGATATCAACAAACCCATAATGTTTCCCTCACCAAGCATGGTGAAAACCTCAAGGAATGGGAAGATTAATGCTGAAGAGTTCATTGTTTGGCCCCAAACCTTAGGGTAACAATGCAGATCCGCTTCAAATTGGGTGCTGAATGGTAATGCCTAGGCAGTAAATGCATCAGCACCAGTCTCAATAGTCAGGGTAGGCTTCATAGAGAGGGTCTTGACTTTGCCCTTAAATAGGATATAAAATATCCAATGGGATAGGAAATTATACCATAGAAGTGAGACTGAGTGGGGACAATAAGAATGTTTGTGAAAACAAACAAGGAGAATATGAAGAGAAGCTGAAAATGTGATCTCTTTTTGAATACAAAGATTTCACTAGAAAAAAATGCAGGTACAGAGATTTCACTAGAAAAAAAATAACTGAATTGGAAGCCATATGACAGGGAACATAAGTAGAAGAAACAAAAGTCTGAGTGTAGGGAGAAATCATTGGTGCTAGCTGGAACCATTGATGTAGTATGAAATTTTGGGAGGGGGAGCCAGTGTGAGTAAGGGTACGATGAATGCAGATTTAGGCTGAATGAGAGGTGGCAGGGGCTGTGTGAAAAAGGACAGTGGAAGGTGTGAGACACAGGAGGTCTGGACCCAGGGGGAGAAACAGAAACCAAGAGGTAGATTTAGGAATTATCCACAGAGCAACCTGTGAGAAACCCCAAAAGTGAGGAGGTCAAACCTCTAGGGAGGGTCCTGCAGAGAGAAGAAAGCTGATGTCAAGACTGAGCTTCAGCAAAACTCCTGCTCCATCCACTGAGCCAGAGCTTTTCATGACACAGAAAAGGTGGCTAGAGGTGCTGCTCTCTAAGAATACAGCCTAAGCTTCCTGCTTTTTACTCTCCATTCTTCCCATTTGGGTGGGAGTCTTGTCTTCTGTCTTTCCTTTCTGGGTCTCCATTTAGACAACAGGCAATTAGACACTGTATAAGCATGTGCTTGGGTTCTATCCAATTTTTATTTTACTGTCATGTGTAGACAGATCCTGGCTCCCCCAGTCTCTCATTTCTAACCTTTCTTTTCTCTCCCCTCCTAACTTTTCTACTGATTCTATTACCTTAAATTTCCCCCTTGTTAAGGATGGGAAGCCCTCCATTAGGACCCACACTCCATTGTGTCACACATCGTTTAAATATCTTTATCACTTTCCCACTGGGAAAAACAGTAATTGATGGTATTTCCATTTATCTTCACTTTCTATGCTCTGTCTGTGGAAAAGATGAGAGTTTCAAATAGCTCATTATTTACTTTCCACCAGACTCAAGCCGGATTCCAGCACCATCCTTACAGGGACCCAGACTTCCCACTATCCCATAATGTTTTATGAGCAGTTTTACAATCCAGACACTGTACTATTATCATGTCCTTCTGAAAGATGGTTATGTGAATTGTCAGCAAACAGGAGCTGAAAGACAGGGTAATCTTCCCCTGCTTGATGGTTGGTTCACAGTTCACCCTGGGAGAGCCCTTTGCTCTGGAGCCCCTGCAGGGGAGGAGGCTCTGCAGAGGGGGCAGGTGGTCACTCATGTCTAAAAGGTTCTCAAGTTCAATGACAGTGTGCATAAGCCAAGACGCTGCCTTGGAGCATTCTCCCCACAGAATTCCTTAGTGAGCATCTGGGCTTTCCCACCCATTTTACGGATGAAGAAACTGGCACTCAGACATAAGATATGATCCACGAGGGACACCCATACAATGACAGCCTCAGGACTGGAAACCAAGCTTTCTGACAATAAAAAAAAGTCTTCTTTAAAAAATTGGTTTTCTAAATACATCACAAATATACCATCCAGCAGGTTTATTCAGCTCTCCCAAGAAGAAACAAAAACCCACAGGTGAGGACATGTAGTAATTCTAACTTGCTGTTTCATGTTGAGAAAACAAAGTAAGCAGAAGTCCTGGTAATTGGCCTGCCTTCGTCTCATCCCCAGAGTTGGGACTCAAGTGCTTCACTTTTGATTTACCTGTCAGAGGGAATCATTTCACCCAAGATTTATGAAGCTGAGGTGGAGTATTTTCCATTGCTTATTCATTGTTCTTTTGCTTTTCCACGAGAGAGAAATAACTGGAGCCAAGTGGAGGTGCTTTTCCTCATCATCTTGGGGACATGCTATCCAGTGACATTCTTGGGGCTGGCTTTCAGAGAGATGCCTGAGATGGGGAGAGGGAGGAAGGACACAGATTTCCAGATTTCTGGAACAGCATCCATTAGGAGTCTAAGCTGAACCCTGGGCAGATGGGATTTTCTGTAATAAAATGGGGTTGGGAAGTACAGCGTTAAAGGGCCTGAGGTGACATGCCATAAAAAGAATACTGGACTTGGTCCCAGGTTCTTGTTCTGACTTTGCAACCAATTAGCTGCATGAGCTTTCTGAGCCTCCATATTCTCATGTATAGGACAAGGGAATTAGTTTTGTAGACAAGGAGACCCCACCCAGCTCTAACATTCTGGGATTCTATGGAGACTTTGCATCCGGGCGATGGTGAGCAATGATTGCAAGGAGCATGGGCCAGAAGCCGAATGCAAAGGAAAGGCTAATGGGAAACACATGGTGTGGATGACTAGCGGCAGGAAGCAAGGGGGTAGGATCAGCAGACCCAGGGGTTCCCCCAATAAGGCTTCACTTCTCCAGGGGCAAACTGTTTCCAAACTCACAGCTGAGCACAGGCATGAAAAGTTGAACACCCATTATTTACTTTTTCATTGCTCATAAGAGAAGAGCAATTCATAATCATCTCTGTTGACTTTCAAAACACCCCTTTGAAGCAAACAGATTCTATTATCCCGAGTTTACATATGAGATAACTGAGACTCCAGGAAAGGAGGAGACTGCCCAAGATTTATCGTTTATGGGCTGACTTGGACAAGACCCAAAGTTTCCTGGGTCCTACTCACATGCCTCTTCCAACTTAGTTTGCTATAGCAACCACCTGTATTTCTGTAGAACTTCTTACTTTTAAAGTGTGTTAAAAACCATTACCTCATTTCATCCCACCATGACTCTGTTAATTGGGGATGCTTGGGGCTATTTTTCCTGTTTTAGAGATGGGAAAAGTGAGGCCTAGGGAAATTAAGTGATTTTTCTGAGTTTCCTTTTTATTCAACAGACCCTCATGGAGCACTTACAATCTACCCAGCACAACCCACCACCACTGCCTAATGGCTAGGACAACTTTGATCTCCCAGTGTCTTGAATATGCTGTGCCTTTTAGGAGCTCCAATTTTTCATGTGAAAAATAAAAGCCCTCAAAAGAAGCTTTCGGATACAGTACAGACAAAATGGCCCCACAGTGGTAATACTCCATCTAAATGCCGGTCCTCCCTTTGCCACTCTGATTTTAAGAGGGCCTTCTGCCCCAGAATTA
This sequence comes from Carollia perspicillata, assembly GCA_004027735.1. Lineage (NCBI taxonomy): Eukaryota > Metazoa > Chordata > Mammalia > Chiroptera > Phyllostomidae > Carollia > Carollia perspicillata. Next base: position 40,301 of record PVKM010002195.1, on the reverse strand, counting down.
ATGACTTAGGAGATACAGTTGGCCCTTGAACAACACTGGGGCATTAGGGGCACCGAACTCCTGCACAGTCAAAAATTTACATGTAACTTTTAATTTCTCCAAAACTTAACTACTAATAGTGTGTTGTTGAGCAGAAGTCTTAAAAATAATATAAACAGTTGATTAACACCTATAGGGTGGGGCAAATGTAGGTTTACAGTTGTGAGTACATAAAACACAGAGTTAATAAAGCTATTGTAATCTTCATAACCTGCATGTCTTCCCCCATATGAACAACCATAAGCCTACTTTTGCCCCATCCCGTACTTTGTATTGTTCTGTGTGTTAGAATAGAATGGTATTGTATTGTGTATAGAATACATTGTATTCTTATAATAAAGTAAGCTAGAGGGAAGGAAATGTCATTAAGAAAATACAGTATTTACTGTGTTTTTTGGGAAAAAATACTTATAAATGAACTCACATAGTTTAAACCCATATTGTTCAAGGGTCAACAGTACTTAAATAATTCTTAGAGAAATGGCAGTCAATAATAACAGTTGATGAGGACACCAGGTTTGGGCTCCAACTTTGATTTGATATAGTCAAAGCCTATAACGACGCTTCCCAACCTCCCAGTGCTGTCTTCTCTCTGCCTTCTCAGCACCATGCTTCCATAGTCTCCTCCACCCTGGACCTGGACCCTTTGTTCAGTCCCTACTAATCCCCCTGGTCAGGACATCAGTGGAATAAGCCATAGAAGAACAGAGGCTGGACGGCCAGCCCACAGAGTAGCGTGGAAAGAGATGTCTGCCCTGGGAGAGGAGGGCACTGAGATTCTCTTTGTTTTTAAGAACACACAAAATATACTCACTGGAAAATAATACAACTACCTTCTAATTATGTGACCTCTCTTAGCATTTGGTTTTTCAGTCAGACTCTCAAACATATTAGTAAGTTGTCCAGAACTTCCCAGTTGACAAACATTGCATTAATTTTCAACAGATCTTCAAAGCAATCCCAGTTTCCACATATTCCTCTCAATCTCTTCTGTAAGTAGATAACAGCCCTGGAGTATTTTTTTTAAGTCGGGGAAGGAAGATTTTATTAGTCAAAAAAACTGTATGCTATCCCCCCACTTCATAAACGGTGCTTCTCACCTATTATCAGGATGCACTTTGAGCCTCTATAAGTGAAGTTAAGGCCCTGGCTGGTGTGGCTCAGTGGACTGTGTGCATTCTATAGACCGAAAGGTTGCCAGTTCAATTCCTGGTCAGGGCACATGCTTGGATTGTGGGCCAGGTCCCCGGGTGGGGGCATGTGAGAGACAACCTAAAACAAAAATTTAGAAGTGGAGTCATGTTTATCCTGATCCATGTGTAGTCATTTATGATTACAAGAGAGCAGGTCCCTGGGAACAGAAGGGCAGTCTATGTCCAGGAAAGTGAACAAGCGAACTCTCCTGCTTCCTCCCACCTCCACCTCTCTTCTGGCCTTCAGCACCACCTCTTTAATGACCCTTCCTGTTAGCAGTCAAGATCCAACTCTAGTGCCACCCCACTTCTGAGTCTTCATGGACCATCATTCCTCTTGGACCTCTCCCTTTCCTGGGCTACCACAGCCAATTTTTCTATTCTTCTCTGAGTATCAGTCGTCAGTATCACTCTCAAATCGTTCACTGCCTTGTCAAGTGTATAATTATGACTTTTCAACTGGACTGTAGGCTCCCTGAAGGGAGAAGTCATACTTCCTCCACCTCCATTCCTCACTGTGGTTCATGTTAGCTAGTCACATGAAGTATGTTAGTTCACTTAAAAAATGACTTCCAAGTGGAACACACACTGATTTAGCCCTGACAACACAAAACAGGGCTGTGTGAGCAAATATACTCAGTGGAGTAACAGCTGTTGAACAATATTGGACATTTTTTTAGGGAAGCTTAGTTCTGTCCCAGGCTCCTGGCTCTGCCCCAGAGAACTAGCATTGGTCACACATGCCTGTGTGAGGAAGCCCTTTCTTTACTGATTCTGGACCACCCATCACAACAGCAGGAAATCTATCCATCTGCTATCCTCCCTCAGGGAATGACTGCATTGCAACCATCTCCTTTCACCTATTAAGATGCCAAATGTATTCATTCATTCTTCAACACAGAGTTGAGGAAATATTAGTATTGGCTGAGTTGAAATGGTGGGTCATTTTACCCAGCTAATAGTGACCGAGTTATTCCAAAATACCTACTGAGGGACATAAGTAGCACGGAAATGGACACCCCCAACCCCCTCCACTGGAGGAGTATGGGAGTGATTCTTCACATTTGTCATGGGGGAAACCAAATCCCTGATCTAACATTCACGTCATTTTTCTTCATGGTAAAAGCTATTGACTTCTCCTATTAGTGGGATTAAAAAAAGACGCACTGGCCTGGAAATCAGGAGGCCTCCCTTCTCACCCTGGCTCCATGCCCAAGACCTCCTTTCCCTGGTTCTTTTCATGAGACCACACCACTTGCACACCTGCCTGTCACTTAGTACCAAGTGATGGGTTCATTTGGGTGGCACGTTTCCTTGGAAGACCACCCAGAAGTTCCTGCTGACACTCATGCTTTCGACTTAAAAGTATTGCCAGCAGGGAGACCAACCTCTGAGGTACACAGTGTGTGTGCAGAAAGGTGTCAGAGTTCCACCCAGACAGACCAGGGAACTGAGTTCTCTCCTTCCTCATCCACTAATCCACGTGTAACCAGGAAAGCCCCTTAAGTCTCTGTGCTTATTTCTCTGGCTGTAAGTTGGGAATAGTGATGCAGACAACTCCAGGGCTCTTATGAATATTAAATGGATTAGAAATATGACCACGTTTTAGAAGCAAAAGGATGTGGAGAAACAGATGTCTGTCAGAGCATCACCATGTGTGTGGCTGGCAAGACAATCCAGACAAGAGAACTGGCATTTGGTTCTAGCTTGGCTGCTAATTGTGTGACCTTAGATGAGTCATAAGATCTCTCTGGGCCTTACTTTTCTCATCTGCCAAATGGGGATTAAGCTAACTTCTCTACCTTTCACACAAGGGTGCAGGTAAGATCTGAAATGACGTGTATGAAAGAGCATTGACAAGTATACAATGCTGTATTCAACCAAGAAAGAGTTCACTATTTTTAGCAAGTCTGTCTGAATTGAAGTCCATTCATTCAGTGTAAGAAACTCACCCTCCTAAGAGGGGGGTCCCAGAGGGAGAGATTATATGTAAATTACCCAGTTACTACACCTGCATTACTTCTGGAAGATGTGTCATTCAATAGAAGAAGCACCAGCCTGGGAATTAAAGATATAAGCTAGACATTTGCAAGGAAAACTCACAACACAGCCAATCTCTTGGGATAGCATATATCTTAGCAGTATTATATTCAACGCAAATCAAACACTGCCTTTCAAGGGTGCAGAGTAACTTCTTCAGATTGTTGGATAGAAACGATCCATGTTTAAGAAGCTATAAAATGGCAACCACAGACCATAACTTTAAAATTAAAAACCTTGCTTTGCAGAACTGTGACTGCAGAAATTGTACACAATGTTGGTC
>PVKM010002195.1:0-36646 GCA_004027735.1 Carollia perspicillata | reverse complement strand
CTGTTTAATAAATACAATAATACACTGTGAGTTTTAGCTTCTCTAACATCATTCCAGATGATGACTGGTGGTTCCTGATAAACAGTGGTTCATCTTTGGCAGTGAACCAGTGATGCCCGGTGATTCTGGATGAGTCCCCAACTTGTCCCCTACTGTTGGTTCTAGATTTCTAGGATGGGATGGGTATCTGTCATTCCCATGGGAGGAGTCCATGTTCTTTTCCTGCGAGCCCTGACACCACCCCCTCCCAAGCACCTGATGGAGAAGAAGACTGAGTAGCAGGTACATTACTGAACAGGGCTGAGAGAATCCAAGATCCAAAGGCAAAATGTATTCTTCTACGTATTTGGAGAAATAGTTGCCCTGACTGTGAATGAAGTTATTTAATGGAGAACAAAGACAAAGATATTAGAGTTCTGAATTTCTTGTCATGAAAAGATGCTCACAATGTATCAGTAAATTAAAAAATCCCTTCATAAACTCATATATACACTATGGTTTTATTTTTTTGAAATGAAAAACACTTATTAGATGACCAAACACAGTTAGATTTCTAAATGCTAGATCTACCAAGCCTGGAGTCTACTGGGAGCTCATGTTTCTAGCAAGACACCACCTATGACAGCAGGCTAGCCATGGCTAAGTGTGGGAAGTCACTCTTTGTGCACCATGACTCGAGAGCTGTAGATCTACCTGAGCAGAAGCATTCTTGTGGGATTCAGAGAAGACCATCTCACCTGACCACTCTCAGGGGCTCCATAGTAGCACTGGGGAAGCCTTGAGGGAGGAAACCTAGCTCATCACTCAGTATGCTCTTGTCAAGTCTCTGTGCTGTGAGCCGCTGACAGCTCCCAGGAGCCCCACATATAGTCAGAGAACCCTCTCCAGCCTAGCCAATCTTAGAATGGAAGTAACTCACATATTTCAGCCTCACACATAGAATCTAGTCTTTGACAAGAGTCCATGGGGGGAAAGAAGACAGTTCTTGCTTTTGATTCTCCAAATCAAGCTACCTCCTGGGGGAACTGGAAGTCTCCTTTGACAGCTGCCCTGGAGTTGCTGTGTTCTGATGTGCGCAGTGGGAGGGCCTGCCATTGCAGCCAGGTCTGTTTAAGGTTCTGTGCTTGAGGAACCAGATCCTCTTCCCTCCAGCAGTGTTTTTAGTTACTTTCTAAAGTTTCAGCAGTGCTTACTGAAAGAAGACCAAGTTGCTTGGACCCAGTGACTTTTAAGCCTTCATGGAGACTCTGTAATCTGCCTTGATTAACTGACTGTGCCTTCTCCTGATCCTTCATTCATATATTCCACACATAGCCACCATTCTCAGAATACTTGTATGTTAAATGATTTGGGCTTAGCAAGGGCCTTTCTTCGCAGCTTTCTGTCTCTTCGAATGCTTGATCAGTTCACTAAAATAGAGTTGAAACTTTGGAAATGGTTTTACAAGCCATTGCTCAAAGGTTGTCATTTTGCAAATAGAGAAAACAGTCTTTGAGAGTTAAATAACTAGGAGAGCTAGAACAAAAGACAGGTTTCCAAATTACTAGTCCAATGTTCTTTCTACTGCTTCATTTTAGCAGTTATATGAGTTGGGCATTTGCTACAAGGGGTTAGAGAAAAACATAAGACATGGCCCCTACCCTCAAGGTTATAAATCAAACCTACCTGAGGGAAATGAGAGGGCTGCTATGATAACCCAGGTAACACTGACCAAAGAATTTCAGAGAAGGAAGAGAGTGGGGTGGACTGGAAGCATTGGACTGGATCCCCTGTGGAGGGCAACTAGAGCATCAGGAAGAAAATAAGAGTGAAGCTTCAGAAGATTCATTGGAAAGCCAACCTAATGCAGGTACTGAGGGCTTGCAGAGGTGGGTGGGCTTCACATGGTTGTAAGAAGGGTGTCTGTTCACTGCTCACAAAGACAGCAAGATTTATGGATGAGTGGAGCTGACAGAATGAATGGGCAACTGTGGGCTCCTGCCCAGTGTGAGCCCCATGTTGGATGAGACTTCTCTGTCTGGTGCAGATGACTTTTTAGAAGGCAGAGGAATCGGGGCAGGAGTTTGGGACCTAGATATTGGATATGAAGGATTTGGAAGGGTGAACAAGGATGTAGAAGATCTTATACAATCTACATTAGATATCTTACCTTGTATTTTGGTTGATAATTAGACAAGCCTTAATGTTAACCCAGTAGAGGAAATACTCTCTCTATGGTATTATTTGTGCTAAAGACTGACGGTGACCATAGACTCTTCTTAAGGGATTTCTGAAAACAGTATATTTTGAAAGAATTGAGATGAATATGTGTGTGTGTGTGTGTGAGAGAGAGAGAGAGAGACAGACAGAGAGAGAGAGAGAATATCTATTACATATATACAGCAAAACGTGCCTAAAAAGTGAATGGATATGTGTAAGCAATGCCTGATTGGTGAATGAATCCTGGCCCATCACTAACTAGTTTAATTACCTTGGGTAATTTAGTAAACCTCTACACACCTTAGTTTCTTTACAGTAAAATAAAGATAATAAAACATCTTGCAGGAATATCAAAAGAAATAAATAAGATAAAAACAGCTGACATGGTGCCTAGCACATAGTAGGCACCCAAATAACGGTAGTTCTCTTTTTCTTCTTTTCTAGCTACAGTCACCTAGCAGAGAGTAACACTTTGGGGAGAATTGGACTTGGAGACATAGACAGAGGGCAGAAGGGTAGGATACTATGTTGGCACAGTTAGAAACTGTTAGAAACTGGAAGTCAAGGGCAAACAAGGGAGAAATAATGTGCATGTCATGTGTTTTAGGAAAAAAAACAAGCAGTACCCACTGGCCAGTGAATATAAACTAGAGTGATGACATGCCACCGTCCCTCAACCCTCAGTGCCCAGAACTGGGCACCACAAGGGACCAGGAAAATCAGTGTGAGGTGATGAGTCGCTCACCAAGATGAAGGAAAGGGGAAGTGTGATGCTAGGGAGAGGCAAAAACAAGCTTCCCTGGGTGGGGCCCTGGGCCCTGGGAGGGTTCCTGTCCTTCCAACAGAGTCTCTTTTGTTAGGTTGCTCGACAATGGAAGGCAGTACAATGCTAATAAGTGAGTTCACACAATCCCTGGTTTATGCAGAGAGAGAGATGAAAACTGAGCACAAAGCTTTGCTGTTGAATATCATTCCCCCAGCAAGACAATGCCTCGTTTGAATATTTGTTCTTAGTCACTATTTGTTTTTATTCGGAGCAGCCATTAACCTCCTACTATGTCTCCATCTTTTATAATAAAAATAGCAGTGTTAGAAAAGATAACAACACTCCCAGCATGACACCCTTCCCATGCAGTGTTCTGCATGGCAACGGAAAGAATGAAAATGACAGACACTCCTGTGCCAAATGGTAAGACCACAGAGGCAGGCAGGACCCAGGTGACTGTTTGAAAGAAGCTCCTGGTGTAGCTTTTAGGAAATTGGCATTATGAAACCAGCCTCCAAAGAAAGTAGCTAGAAGAATAATGGGATGATTAATTAATTAACAAGTGACCAGGAATATTCTGTCTCTAATCAGACCCTCACTCAAAATACTCAGACACAGATTTTTGCAACCCAGGAGTCAGCAGGAGACATGCATCCTAACCCAGAGGGGGCTGAGTTTTGTGCTGGAAAATAGCCAGCGTGATCTAGGGGGTGGCAGAGCCCGAGAGGAGCCACCAACTCCAGTTCCTCTGCTGCAGCCTAGTACCCTGGCCCTGACACTCGATCCTGAATTTGGCCTTGTGAATTGGCTGTGATGTGTTCAAGACTCCCATACTGCTCCTTGCAACAGACTGCATCTACCCAGCATTTTAGTCTCCACAGCACAGGGTCTTGTAGATGCTCAGGACAGCCTGGTGGATGGTGTCTAATCCTAAAATGGGATTTGATGACACAGCCTCAGTCACCAAGTGTCTGCTGGGTTGACCTTCAACCATCAAGACTAACCTTAGGGGAAAGAGTGCGTCTGAAATTTTGATTCCTTTGCATTAGCAAATAAATCCCCTCCGCACATTTCCCAAAGGCCCTCATTTGTCACCACAGCAGATTTTCTAAACAATCTCTCTTCTTCCATTTCTCCTAACTCCTCCTTATCCTTCCTTCTCTCTCTCAGAATGTGTTTCCTCAACTTTTCTCTTGTGCTTCCTAACAATAAATATTTATTTCCCCTGTATTATATCCTTCTCAGTATGGTTAAGATAGACATGGGCTGGAGTCCTGGCTTCAACATTTTATTAGCTAGGGGACCACAAGCAGGAGCATCCACCTAATCAAGCCTCAGTTTCCCCACGTGTATGTTCCCCTCTAAGTGCTGAGGGGAGCACTTTTAACGCTTAGTGAGGGTTAAAAGAAATAATGCCTGCAAAATGCTTATGTGGTGTTCATAACAGAGAGCATGCCATACATATTATTTTATAATTAATAAAATTATATTACCAATATAGTTAGCCAAACAGAACTATTTACTTTCCCTAGAATGTAATCGCAGCTTGCCTGTGTTCATGCCTTTGTCTTCACTATTCCCTCATCTCCCTAAGCATCCTTCTATGATGAATATAATAAGCCTCAGTTGTTTTTAAAAGTCATCTGAAATGCATGTAACTTGCTCTGATTCTCTAAACAGACAGCTCATTTTGGCCCTGAACTTCACGCTGTTCTTGTGGCACATATCTTACTCTGTCACTCTTCTCTGCCTTGTAGCTGCTATTCAGTTAAATGGACCTGGAAGGCTGGAAATATGTGATGTCCAGCCCCTGATATGAGATTAATAAATATTATTATTGAGTTGCATTATCTTTAAGTTGCCTGACATCTGTGTCTGAGACTGGGAAGAAGAAATGTACCTTGATCTGATTCAAACCAAGAGACTATATGAGTCGTTTAAGGTCACAGCACATTCAAATCCTGGGCAATAACAACACCAAGGATATAGATATCCCTAGTGGGCACTGAGGATGACCACAGTTGAAAAAGAAAATGTGGCTTGTCCTCCTCTGAGACAGGGAAGACGAAGGGGATGGGAGTCAGTCTGGCCAACTTCTCATGGCCTTTGGTTCACTTCATGCTCCTAATACATGTTCCTCAGCACCAGATGGTCCTCACCCCCTAACAGATCTTCATCTTCCTCTCTGAGGGACCTCCCTGGATATTGGGGACCACCCCATGCCCCTTATTTCTTCTATCTCTGAATCACAGGGAATTCCATAGCCTGCACCTCCCCCTCTAATTCTGTAGATTGTCTCACTGTTTTCTCTCTAAAGCATGAGCCCCCAAGTTCAGCCTTTACTTGATCCATAGCCAGCCAAGGGTGGGTCCTTACGAAGTATTCGTTTTAAGACTGATGGACTGATAGCCACTCTTTCAAATGGAGGTTGTCCTCCGTGCTACGGAGAGACTTTCCATCTGGCAAGACTCTGAGAAGCTGTCACCAGGTAAAGGAAAAAAGTGTCTAAAGCCTATTTTAGATTTCATGGCCTAAAAAGCCTGAAAGTTCAACTTAATCAGAAAATACTTGTTGCTGTTGTTTGTGCAAGTTTAAGCAAGTTTAATCCATTAAACTCTTTTAATGTAGCAGCAGTAATGGAAACCTGGGGTTCGTTGGACAGAATCAAGAGAGGGAAAACCCACGAGCCAGGGCTGTGCTCAGAGTCACTGCATTGTGAGCAGGTTTACTAACTGCAATCTGGAGGCAATCTATTTTATTAAGAGATTGAAAAGTAGTTTAAAAAACCAGCATGTGAAGATTTCCATCAGAAATAGATGGGCACTTTTTAAACTACAATTGGTTTCTAAAGAATGGGCAAGATAAGGATTGATAGAGGTGAATAGCTATCAAAACATGTGGTGGAAAAAAAAAGAAGCAAATTGCCACCTACTTGAAGTGAATAGCTCTTGTAATATAATGGCTTTTAAACTTTAAAATTGTTTTGTATTATGACATATGTAACAGTGGAAATCTGGGTTGAGAGTGTTTATTGGTTTTTCCCCCCAATGGAAGATTGCCTGTTTGGTATTTGAATAATAATCTCCATATAAAAATATGGTAATGTAATTATGCTAACTAGTATTTTCTATAATTCGAGACTCTGTTTATAATAATATATCATATTTTCCAGTCAGGTAGAAATCTATTTGTCCCTTCCACCTGGGCCTGGAGATAGGAAGAATTAAGTTTAATATACAGTTTTCTACAATCTGGTTCTCTCTGGAGCTAGCATTTCCTGAAGGTGATACAATAAATCTCACCAGTAATACCTTCGTTTACCACATACTGCCAAGTGGAGATGAAGCTGATTCTTCAAAATTTTGCAGATAAACTTGCTTTGACCAAACTCATGAATGGAGACATGTTAGTGTGAGGATGTTAGCCAAACTCAGAGGCAAAGAAGTAAAGAGAGTGTTTTAAATTACTTTGGAGAAAACAAATAGAGACGGTCAATTACATTTGTTATTATACAGTGCACTGTTGAGAAATTTATACGTGAAAACTACTTCATCAGCTAAGTATCACCACAACATCCACATAAGAAAACGCACATTGCAAAGTTGCAGATGGGTTTACACTTCACTGAGTCCTCCTTTAATCTGGCGTTGTCCTAAGACAATTTCAACAGGGTTAGCCCGTTGTCCTTATTTCTACACTGAGAATATTAACAGTGGTGGGTCCCTGCCACTTTCCAGCAGGAGTTTGCCTTTAACTGGGAAAACTAATCCTGAAAATACTGATTAATGGAGTAATCGCAACCCACTGGGTAGTGTTAGTGGCTGGTCCCAGGGCTCTACATCAACTCTACTCAGGGTGATAGCCTCCTTAACTAGGATGGGGGTACAGAAAGCTTAGCTGAACTAAAAGTGGTAAATATATTGGGAGGCATGTTGCAAGGCAAGCTGGTCTCCATGACTAGTAAGATGGGCCAGAATTAACCAACTAAAATTTAGAAGGCTGAAAGTAAATTCCTATGTATGTATGTTTCTCAAAAAGCCACAACCAAAGAACCACGTCGTAGGGAAAAGGTGGCCAGGCAGAAGCATATGACATGCCAAAAGGGCTTTAATAGTACTGGGGTTCTATTAACAGTAATACAATGTCAGAAAGAGGGAGGTGATTGCCCCTAGTTGAACATAACATGCCTGGAATTTTTTTATTAAGTTTAAGAGTTTTACCTCTTCATGAAGAAGTTGATAAACTGGAATAAAATGCCAAGAATGATAAATAAGGAATGGTTGAAAGAAATAAGGTATTTTAGGTTGAAACAAATGATCTGTTTTCAAACGCATTTGGGGCAATAAAGACAAGGAGAAAATGGACTTCTTCAGGGTGACTGCAGAAAGCAGATGTGGTTCCTGGAACAGCTGGATCTATAGACAACCTTCTCCTTCTTCTGATTAGTCCCAAGCCCTTGGTTTTTGTTTTCAGGCATTATTGGAGTATAATCTGCAAGGCACTTTGAGTGTCTGGGTTGGTCCTCAGAACATCGAGGAAATAGCAACCACAGCAATGACAATGGGTCAGGGGTGTCAGACTCCTTTTCACCGGGGGCCACATCAGCCTCATGGTTGCCTTCAGAGGGCCAAATGTAATTTCAGCTCCTTAACAGTTATGGAGTTGTAATATTTGTACATTCCTAAAATTACATTCAGCCCTCTGAAGGCTACGCATGGCTGATGTGGCCCAGAGTGAAAATGAGCTTTCCACCCCTGCTTTATAGGAGCAGAAAGGAGTCCTTCTAAACAGTCTTCATCCCCTTCCCTCCATCACTCTTTTCTCCTCTTCCCTTGCACCAGAGCTTCCCCCTATAATTTTTTTCTTCACATATAGGAACCCTGAAAATAATGAACTGACCAGGACAAGTGTGTTGATTCAAACGTCTTGCAACAATCCTGGTTATTTTTCTATTTTTGTTCAATCACAGTGACAGGTGATTTGAGGTGATGATAGATCCATGCACTTACAGGCTTGATTGCCTAAATAAATAGGTTGGATAGCTTCCATAATTGGGTAATTAAAACAGAATGGAGACACCAGTGGGGCCAGGCGCTGAGAAAATCAGGGTGGCTGGAGATTTCATTTTGGAAAAGTCAGAACTTATAACTATAGTAGTAGACTAGGTATAACCAAAAGGTACATATTCACTGCAAAAATCGATGAAACGGAGGCAGGGACTTGATTTGATTGAACTGAGATACAAATGGAAAGGAAAGACACACTTGAACTTCTCAGCATATTTTTCTCCCAAAGCATGTTGGTCCCCTGCTCAGGATTCCAGGTTGGACCAGGGAGGAGACACCAGGGGGTGACGTCCTCCTCTGAACAAGTGCTTTCCATCACCAGACCCTCCTGCCCTCACTACGCTCAGGGAGCAAGCACGTGCACATGCACACACGCACATTCCCCTGCTTTGCCCTTTATTTCCATCTTTTTTCCTTTTCCCTCCCGTTCTTATTGCCCGGTAGCATACTCCATGAGAACTATTATCAGAATCTGAAATCTGTCAGAAGTCACCAGAGAGAGCACCCACTAAGACACAGCTGATACCATCAGACCCTAAAGGAGCAGAAGAGAGAGGAGAGGCATAGGGCTGGCACCTCTTTGTTTCCAGGACCTCATTGCCAGACAAGAAAGTCATTTTCCTCCAGCTAACAGTCAGATATTCTCCTCTCAAGGAGCCAGGCATGCCCACCACCATCACCAGAACACCACAAGGGGCCTCATCCCATTCAAGCCTCCCATCTGGGAGCTGGCACATCTGCTTCAGCTCCTAGCCACCCCCCTCTCACCTGGCGCCTGTCTGTCTTTTCTCCATGCACACCAACCTGCACTGGAGATTATGAAGTGCTCGCCACGCAAGTAGAACTTGACCTCCGCCCTCCCAACCTCACCAGAGGCAGCCCGGGAGTTGCACTTGTGTGTTGAGCACTCACTGTGTCAGACACTGTGTTAAGCACATCATCAATAGCTTAGCCCCCAAAATCACCCTATCATTTCCCATTTTGTTGATGAGGAGATTGGGACTTGAAAAGGATAATTAACTTCTTAGCAGGTAATAACTCACAGAAGGAGAATTTACATTTATACTTGAGGGGAAAAAAACATGCTTTTAATGTATGATACCACATTCTGAGGACCTGGAAACTTTGGGTTATAAATACACTTATACTGCTGCCTTCCTATTGCCTTTTTGTCTTCAGTTGTACACCCAACAAAACATTTGTTGGGCACTTACTATATATGAGGGACTGTGCTAGGCACTGAAACTATAGAAGCAACCAGTAGCATGGCACCTTCAAGGACATGGAGAGATGAAAATAAAGACTTCCAGTTAGCAAACAACATAGCAAGTTCTTTGCCATGCTAGGTGCTTAATGCATATTTGATTAAATAAAATCACTTGAATTAAACCTCCCAAATTCACTTCCCTGAGAGGAGGAAGCAAATCAGCATTTCTCTGCATGACTGGCTGAGAAGGGTGGGGGGCTATTACTATTGAAATCACAAGCCTGCCTGAAAAACACAATGAAATATGTATTACACCACAGCTAAAAGACTTCATTGCCTGTTATCTGTATCTATACATACAAACTAGTTTGACAGAGTTCAGGTGCAAGTTTAAAGAAAGGCTTTGTGTGTGCACGTGTGTGTATTCAAGCATGTGTGTATGTGAGAAAGAGATTTTTGTATTAAGACTCTGTTTGTTTAAGTTGATTTATGATAGCCAGAGCAACTGCTTAAAGCAAACCATCCTGCTAGAGGCTAAACCATGCCATTTCCACTCAAACTATCTATGAACATCATCCCTCAGATTGGAAACCGGGAGTAAAAATATCTTAATGATCTACCGAAAAAGTTGAAGGTGTATGTCTGTCCTGTGACAGGCAAATGGCCTGGAAGAAAAGCTTTGGATGCCTGGAAGGTAATCCAGTGCCAACGAAGTTACCTGGCTAAGAATTCAGCATGGAGCACTGAGGGACACACCTGTAATTCATTATTTCCCATAGCAGGCACTGGGCACTTTCTGTACAATATCTCTTTTCATTTTTCCGATGACCCTATGCAACCCCAGTGTTAGCTGGGATCTCTAGCATCTCAAGATTGGGAGAAGACACTGCAGACCTGGTGTAAAAACCTGGGCAAATGTGCCTGTTTTCATTGTCAGTTTCCAACATGTCAGTAAGTTGAGTCAGAATAAGGGATTTGGTATTCATCAAAGTGGTCAATAAAAAAACTACTGGTTCTCATGCTATATGTATTTTCTAATATATTTTCCTTTGGTTTCCTCTTTGAAAACATGTCAATGACCCTCTATTCCTGAAGCATCTACAATGGGCTTGGTACTGTGGTTAGTCCTGGGATGCAGAGATGAACAAAGTCAACCTAATTCTTGCTCTTATGATGCTTAGAGTCCGGCGAGGAAGGGATACCAGCAACATCATTACAAGTAATTGGCCAAATCATATAGACTGGTCTCTGCTCTACCCTGCTACAGGAAGGTACAGAAAAGAGTCGTGGTTACACTTGACACAGTTTTAAGGAAGATGGCACCCTGTCCATGCCAGTGAGTGTTGGGGTTCATAGGAAGCTAAAGAATGACCTTTGTAAGTTGATCAAATTATAGAAATCACAGGGAGGGGGAACCCAGGAGAGAGGAGACCCCCCAGGGACTGAAGTGTTGCCCCTCACTTTTTCTTCCTGCAGAGTCTCCCTCAGGCTCTTCTCTGCACATCCCTAGTCCTTGGAGACTCTGTGCTTTGGTCTCCTAAGCAAAAGCACGCCCTCACAAGGAAGCAATTCAGCTTTGGAGAGCCAGTTTCAGAGCCCAGTGACTGGTTTAACTGAATGTTTTCCTTCTCAATGAATTGCTTTTGGCATTATTTAAGCCCAGTCATAATATTGTGGTTCACAGGAAGTTAAAGAATAGCCTTTGTAAGTTGATCAAATCATAAAACTAATGAAAATGGATGGCTGGGGCTTCCAAAGGGTCATGAATATAGGCCTCCTCTAGGCAGCTTAGCCCAAGCTCCTTTCCATGCAAACACAGCTCTAAAAGAATTTTTTTCAAAGTCTTTCTTTTCTTTCTATAAGCCATTAATTCATGCCAGCCTGAACCAAATCCAGAAGTGTTTCTCTCTAGCTTTTGCTGACATGTACATACACTGAATCTCATGTGGTTCTGCTCCGACACTTTGTCTACCCCCAGCCAGGTCTGTCAATGGACACTCACTCCAAGACCATACACAGCAGCAGAGTTGAGTAGCCTGGGATTGCAGCATCAGCTCTGGACCTGTTTTCCTTTCACTCCTCACCAGGAGAACTGTTCTAGCTTTTGGAAATGAAGAGGGTTCTCTGGGCACCAGGCCATGTGGTCACATCAGCAATGAAGTGGGAAGTGAACCTAGTAAGCCTAGTAAGGGTGTGGTGAGCCCACAGGGGAACAGGATCTGAGACCATAGCCCAGAAAGCACTTTTCCTAAGTGATAGGCAGAATTCTAAGAGGTGAGACACACCTCAGTGGAGTGCTGGAGCTATCACTTACTAGTTGTTTAATATTTGGCAAACTAGACTATGGAAGCCTCTGCTACGTTATCTGTAAATGAGAAGAGTAAAGGAAATTACATCAAAGATAAAGCCTTTGGTTCATCCCAGGACACAGAGACATTGTGCAATTAGAACAACAACATCTACAACAACAAAAGCAGCCATTGTTATTGTTACTTGAGTTCTAGATGAGAATCTGCCACAAGTTGAGAACTATGGACATTTCAAGTCCTTAGGCCCCAGGCTGGCTTTGCCCTGGGACACAAGTGTTGATTCCCACTCTATTTTCCTGGACAATAAACAATTTCCTGTCTGAGGAGTACCAAGGCTCTTGTGTTGGTGCTGCATTGTCTTTATCTGGTATCGGTCTACTTCCTATGTTTGGTCTCTAGCTTGTACTGGCCTTAAGATTGGACTCTTGGTTTGCAACCACCGGTCCTGCTATTACTGCTCCTGGACTGCTTATTGTGATGGACAGCAGTGCCCTGTCCCCTAACATGTTGGCTGTCTTTGTCTACACTCTAGTCATGCCAATGTTCTAGCCCAATGGGTTAGAAAAATCACAGGGTCCTCTTTTCAAATATACTTTTACATAGTTTCTCAGCTTGGGATGTGCTGAGAAGAGACCCTTTCCTGCAGAAATTCCAAGGATAAGTCTGCAAGTACCCTCCTGAGAGGGACACTAGAGTGCAGTGATTTGGAAATGGAATTGAATCCAAATGGGCAGCCATTTTGCTGCCCCGGGGTTCCCCTTTTCTCCACCTAGTCAAAACCCTGACATGAGGGGTGCCATCACTGCTAAGGCCAGACCACCATGGATTTTGGCTCCAGGATAAATAGTGGGAGAAGGCTTCTAAGAGTGGGACCACTAGTGCTTAGTGCTGGATGGATGGTAAGATGAGGAGGCCCCAGAGGAAGCTGGCCTGTTTGGCTTCAGTAAAAGAGCCAAGTTCAACTTTCAGATATGTGCATGTATTTGAAGGCTGTGTGGATGGATACCAGGCAGTGAGTGGGCCCTCTGACCACACAGACCAGGAATAAAGTAGTATTTCTTTAAAAATTGGTCTTTCCTTCCTATTCCTAGTGAATTCAGGAATTTACCATCTCAGAAACAGTATGAAATATACACAGTATTGGGGCAGGGTGGGGGCTCCAATGCATTCCCATGACTAAATAAAAATAATAAAATGAAACGGGAAGCTGGAAGTGAGAAAATTTACTTTCTAGTGCTAGCTCTAGACATTTGATCTGGGATTCTGTTAATTGCTGAAAAGGAAACCTGGGGAAAAATCAAGGATGCACCTTGGGGCTCTGAGTTAGTGGTGCAAGTGTGGGTTCGGAGACCTAGCTGCCCTGTCCCAGGCTGAGAAGAGGTATGTCACATCTGGCATGTCATGAAGAACAAACTGGTCTTTTCCGTACTTCACCAGCACAGACTCCCAAATGAAAGCAGCAGAGCATGCAGAACTAGGTGCAAGCCCTGGCTCTGCCCCTTTCCAGCTATGTAACCTCAGGTAAGTTATTTAACCTCGCTGGGCCTCAGCTTCCTTATAAAACGAAGAACACAGTCTCAATGCCTTTGTATTGGTTTGCCAGGCCTGCCTTAAGAAAGTACGACACACTGGGTAGTTTAAACAGATGTTTATTTTCTCATAATTGTGGAGGCTAGGAGTCTGACATCAAAGGGACAGCAGGTTTCGTTTCTTTAAGCCTGTGAAGCAGAGGCTGTCTCATGCCTCTCCTCTAGCTTTTGGTAGTTTGCTGGCAAGCTTTGGAAGTTTTTTACATTTAGAAGCATCACCCTGATCTCTACCTTCAGCTTCACATGGTGTTGTTTGTGTGTGTGTCCTGTATTCAAATTTCCCCCTTTTATAAGGACACCAGTCATGTTGGACTAGGTGTTCACCCTACTCCAGTATGACCTCATCTTAACTAGTTATGTCTGCAACAACCCAATTTCCAAATAAGTCCCATTCTAAGGTATGAAGGGTTCAAACTTCAGCATGTAATTTCTTTCTGAGGGTGGCACAATTCAACCCATAATAGGATTGTTGAAAGAATTAAAAAGCGTGACTTGTGCATAGCATTCTTTATAGAGTCTCCATTGCAAAATGTTCAGCAAAGGAAGCTATTGCTATTGTTATATTTTGCTAAACCTTCATTTACTAAAGATTTATCTTTAGCTAGGTCAGATCACTTCCCCTGTACATCCTGCATATCATCTAAGTTACCCAGGATGTGAAGTGCAGGGGGCACTGTGGAAACTTTGAGGCTCTGTCTACACAATGCCAATATCTGGGCCAGCCATACCAGCATACATATGGTTACATACATGTGTGTTTTGAAAATTATGCTACAGGAAAATCTCTTTGCTTCAAAATCTAAACCCCCTTAATAGAGCCAGGAGAATCACCCTAGCTTAGCTGACACTCACACAGATGTCATTTTGAATGAGGGTACAAGGCATTCTTCCTTTGTGCTTGAAACATAGGATTAGGGAAGAAGGAAGATGAGATCATTCCAAGGCCTGAGCGCTGTGGAGAGAAAAGCAGGTCTGGTTAGCAGTGGGGAATTTCTGGGAACAAGCCTAGAGTGTGGGACACCTGCAAAGTCAAAAGGACCCACAGAGAGGAACTGAAAGCACAGCAGAGTGACCATCACCAATTCTGCAAATTTGCCTCTATTATAGACAAAGAGAGTTTGGCTCTTCTGTGAAACTGTCAGCAACTTACCTGAAGGCAGACTTCTGTGCACGTGCTGGATGCGCCGTACCCTTGCTCCAGTGTTTTCTGGGTGCTAGCAGCAGTCATGGTGAAAAGACAAGTTGAGAACAAGGATCTGGGAATCTGAGGCTGAAGTGCTACAGCCTGCTCTATGACTTTGCTGTGTGATCTTGGACAAGATACCTTTCCCCTCTGGGATTTGGTGGCCTCATCTTCTCTCCACCAATCCTGCTAGCAGGTCCAACATTCTTTGATTTTCTGGTCCTCACTCAGGCCCAGCCCCACGGTCAGGTAGGAAGAAATTCTGCTGTACCATGAGTATCATAAGGGATAATGCTGTCCTCATCTTCCATTCTTTCTGGTGCGACTGCTGCCAGGCTTAGGTTTTGTCTCTGGAGCAAGCTTTTGGAAGGGGAAAAAAATAAGGAGAAATCAGCTGCCTGTGTTAAAAAAGGAGAGAGAGCCAAGTGCCATGTGATGGGAAGCCGGGATCAGTCTTGCTCATTCCCACCTTTGAAGCATGAAAAGTCACTTTCCCTGAATAATATGAGTGAATATGATGAATGAGGCTATTTGATTAAGCAGGATGAAACTGGCGAGCCAGCGTTCTCTGTATTTTATTTTGCCTAATGGCTGTAATCAGAAATCACACAGTCATCTTTGAAAAGTGGGAGCCCGTGGTGTGGTGAGGCTCACAGGTAGCTGAATGTCTGCAGCTCTTTTGAAGACCCCACATCTCCCCTGGAGTTTACAAGAGATTGAGAACACGGAGGGGTCTCCAAGACAGTCCCCTCCAACAGCAAAATAATCAGATCACTTCATCATTCCAGTTAAAAGTCCATTGCTTCAATTTCCTTTTTTAGATTTAGATGAGATTGTCAGTACTTAGTACTATGGCTGGCACCAAGTAGTGTGCTTCAAAATATTTATTAAATAAATTAATCAATGAGGGAATAAAATGAGGAGGAAATAGAACCATGGATAATGGACAGGAGCCCTGTAGGTCAGGTAAAAATAAAGTGTACAGATGAATTTTTAGCTCTTTGTGTCAAATTGGCACAGTTTGTGGTAGCAAACAAGGGATATTTGGGATGTAGGCTCTAACTGCTCATTCCTTAGTGATAAAAACAAAGATGTCTACTTTTGAGCTCTAAGTCTTTCCATCACTTACTGCACATGCTTAGAGAAGTTGCTCGACCTATCTGCACTCCAGTTTTCTCATCTTTAAAACAAGGGTAATGATAGTACCGACCTAGCTCACAAGAATGGTGGGAGGACAGAATGTGATAATACATGTGAACGCTAATTGCACTTTGGGGCCCAACAAGCTCCAGGTTCGGTTAGCTGAGGATGGAGATGGCCCTCCATGCACACCACAGAAGCACTAGACAGTCACTGTTATGGCATGATTTCAAAAGGCAGATGAGGTCATTCTCTTCCAAATATCATCCCACTGATCTGTAGCATACTTAAAATTCCTACCTTAGAATTCCCTTTAAGCTAAAGAAATGCCTAGAAAAGTCCCATTAGTGATCTAAGTCATGTGAAAAGGTGAACACATTCAGTGTTAACCACTTGTTATTTCCCAGACATCAATCTTCCTTCAAAAGATAAGGAAAAGAAAGTCATTCAAGTCAGGGCTTTGGAGTCCCTCAGATCAAATCTGGGCTATGCTGTTTACTAGATGAGTGACCTTCGGCAAGCTACTTAACTTCTCTGAATCTCAGTGTTCTCAGTTGTAAATGGGTAATGATAAGTACTTCTTGGTGTTACTATGGAGGTAATACGAAATAATGTATATAAAACTTTGCATACGGCACTCATGCTCAATTAAAGGGAATGATTACTATTAATATAAATTTTCTCCCAGTGAAGATGTTCGTAAGAGCACTGTTATAGACTGAATGTTTTGTCTCCCCCAAATTTATATGCTCTTCCCCCCAAATTTGTGCATTGTAGCCCTAATCCCCAATGTAATTGTACGAGGAGGCAGGGCCACTGGGCGATAATTAGGAATAGATGAGGTCACACTGGTGGAATGTCCTTATAGAAAGAGGAAGAAACCGGAGCGTGCTCTCTCCATCCTGTGTGGACATAGTGAGAAGGTGTCCATCTACAGTCCAGGAAGACAACCCTCACCAACATCCCAGCCATGCTGCCACCCAGATCTCAGGCTTTGATCCCCCAGAACCATGAGAAATAACTGTCTATGATTTCAGCCACCCAGCCTTTGGTATTTTGTTATAGCAGCCCAAGCTAATACAAACGTGAAAGGCAATTCGCAAAGATTTTCATCGGTATTTGGAGCCATAGCAGCATTATTGAAACAAATAATTATTGACCACTTTAAAGGACACCCTCGTGTTCATGCAGTCCCCCTCGTTTCCTTACACGGTCAGAGTAGCATCGACTGGTGCTCTCTAGAGGCAAGCACTGCCGGAATGCACAGAGCACTAGGGAAGGTAGGCTGAGAGGGGTAGTCTCTAAGTGGGGTTCAAGGAGCTAGAAAATGGGGAGAGAGATCATTCCTGCTTCCTCATGACTGTCATCATTTTCATGCTGGCTTCCTGCCTCCCACTTCTCTTGCTCTCCAACTTGCTCCCCATCCACTACTCCCATCTTGTACCAAAGAGAGCCAAGGAGAGAGACTTCTCCCCCTTCTTCAGAAGCCTCTGTTTTGAGCTCATTCATTTGCCCCCAGCATTTTGTAGCTCAAGAAGCTGGGGGGTTGCTCTGTGAGTCGTGTTCACCAACTGTCACACCTAGGGTCACACCTTGCTCAAGGAGTACCAAGCTAGAGAATAAAAGGGTGCTTGAATTCTAGTCTGTTGCCCTTTTAAGAGATCATCCTTCTCTTCTAACTGGAACCTTGCCTTGCCTCTTTGCCCCGAGATAAAATCGAGGGTTCCACAAGGTCTGCATACCCAACCATTCTATCTTCATTTTTCCAGGGGGAAGGTGGAGGTCAGAGAGGAGCAGAGAAGGAGACACACACAGAACGACTCAATACGGTGCCATAGTTGGGTTGCAACAAAGAAAAGGGTTAAGCAGAGATTTCCTTCTCATATCTTATTTTGATCATTTTATGGCTCTGATCTCAAGGGAAAACGAGCGGTTTGCACATTTACCATTTCCTATCAGTCGACCATCTGTAGGCACCACCTTTCATGAAGAGCTTATACATTAACTGGTCACTTTATCATTGTAATATATTTGGAAAATCAAAAACCAGCTGTTGGAAAGCTATAAACTGGAGACTTTATTATGTACTGTTTATCATTACTTTAGTATTTGGAGATTCATGCTGCATGGACATGGAGATCTATCTGTATTGCCAAGGAGGCCAAAGTTTATTTCCCTAATAATATGCAAATGGAGCCTTTATACCAGATAATGAATAATCACTTTAGATTAAAGGCTGAGTTTTCTTTTAGTGGTACTGGCAGTGCAGCCTTTTGCATGCAGTTAATAATTAATTTAAAGAATTACCACTTCAGTGAGTCCTGCTTACATTATTTATTAAGTGTAATTAAAGTATTTATTAGTCAAATAATAAATGAGGGACAACCCCCAGCACCTTAACAGTGTTGTAAAATAATCAGGCCATGTTTATCTGCAAAGCAAGACTGAGTGTGGCTCAAGTGTGTTAATAGATTATTCATGATCAACGGAATGCTAGCAGTGTACCTCAGCTATGGGTGCGGTTTCGCTGTGCCCAGCTGCTCCCCTGGCTTGGTTTGTTCTGCGGCAAATGAGTGCCCTGGCTTTTCCTCATTGTTGATTTAGAATCTTCTAAATCATAGAGGGGATTTCTTGGTTCAAGCTAATCCCCGCTATCTGCCATGCTGCCTGCAGCTCAAAGTGGCCGTTCCAATGTTACCATCTTGGAACTTCTTGAAGGGCTGCTGAAAGTATTACCTATAATTGAGATGCAATTCGTGATCCAAGCCAGGACAATTTTGAACACGAAAAAGGATGTTATTAATAATAATATGTAAATTAAGAGGTTCCTGGCAAGGCAAGTCAGAACCTTCAAAAATTAGCATGGCCTTTATCCAGCTAGCTGGGTTGCTTTTATTGGGTTGGCCAAAAAGTCGCTTGTGTTTTTTCTGAACGATAGCTCTAGGAGTGCTTAGTTGTCTTTAACTTCATTCAAAACAATTTTGTTAGATTGTATTGTGACAGCTTTCATATTAGTGTGCATTTTTAAAAAACTTATAAAAAACAGTGAACTTTTGTGCAGCCATTTTAATACCGAAGATGGAAGAAACTACATAACACTTTCAGTATATATTATGCTTTATTATTTCAAGAAAGGTAGAAATGCAACCGAATTATAAAAAAAGATTTGTGCAGTATATGGAGAAGGTACTGTGACTGATCAAATGTGTGAAAAGTGGTTTGCAAAGTTTCTTAGTACTACCGATATTTTGGCCACATAACTCTTTGCTATCAGGCTGTCTTATTCATTGGGAGATATTTAGCAGCATCCCTGGCCTCTACCCACTAGAAGCTGATAGCAGGAGATAGACAGACAACATGCTCAAAATAGCAAATCAAAAAAGTCATTGGTGAAAATGAAAAATGTCTCTTATTTTATGGAAAAAAGTAACAGACTTTTTGATCAACCCAACATTGGACTGTGAGTATGAGAATTAGCTTCTAACCTGACTGCCACTCACTGTATATGGTTTTAAATGAAACACTGGCATTCTGCCTTCTCTCAACTTCAGGCAACTTTGGGCTGTCCATAGTCTTCCTCAGAAAAGCTTTCCTGATGCCTCCAATCGTGAATGGTCATGATTCATCTAACTCCAAGCATATCAGTTACACCTCTACTGCTGCACATCTCACTGGCTTGAGCATCTTCATCTATGTATTTATTTTCAAATCCACTCCATGAAGAAAATGCAAACTCTCTAAGGAAAGAAAAACACTGTACTTTCTGTTGTTTAGTTCTCCCAAAATTCCTACTTTGGTGTCTTACTCATACTAGGTACCATATTTTGCTGTGTATAATAAGCATGTTTTTGCTGAATTTTTTGAGGGAAAAGTAAGGATATGCATTATATATGGATAATACCTGAAATAGCTTGTAGCTGTTCTTGTGTTTTGTAATTATTTGTTACATAAAATTTCTTGTACCATATGTTCAAACATAAATGCTAAAATCCCTTTATAATACAAAAACACCAAGTATCTAAATATAAATAAATAAATAATTGAATTAAAGATGTAAAACAAAAACGTTTGGGCCAAAAACGTGGGTGCACATCATACACGGCAAAATACAGCATAGTAAACATTTACTGAATAGATGATATAGTTGGGAAAGCCCATCCCCTGGAGAGAGGGTAAAATTTCAGTCCAGGATCACTGACCAGAACCCAAAACTGAGCAGATGGGCCTGTGGAATGGACACAAGCAGAAGAAGGTGCAGTCAACAAGTGACCATCCCAAGGCACCTTCAGGTCTACCATGAAAATCACTTTAGGATTATTCCCAAATCAATGAACAAGTCTCAAGGTGCACTCTGGTCAGAGCAGAGTCTTATTGGCCCTCAAGAATCATGTTCAACCTTTGTCCTCTGAGTCCTTAATCCAGAATGTTCTCCATCCTGTGCTCTCTGTAAAATGAGGATAAAGCCTTCTAAAGTGTACACAGGTTAAGAGACAACTAAGCTCGCCCAGATGACTGGTGCACATCTGCAAATCCTATGTCTTCATCTGTGTGAATCCTACGTGCCTCATATTGCAACTCTTCTCTGACGACATCTCCCGACCACCTCTCTGACCATTTAAAAATCCACACTGTCCATACCACTCACTTTGACCCTTTACATCCTTGGGTTGTACTACTTCATGCACATTAACCTCTGGCTATCTAGGAAAGGGTTTCCTAGACCCTTGCAGTCCCCTTTTCCTACCTTACCCCACAGTGCTGGGCACATAGTAAATGCTCAGCAGTTGGAGAAAGGAGAACCAGATCTCACCCAGTTTTCCCTTAACCCTTCCCTCCCCTGTCTGTCTGTCTGTAACCTCACTCACTTCCTGGAACCCCATTGGAAGAGTATTGTCACTTATCAAAAATTATGACCATATTAAAAAGGAAAGGAAGTGATGTGAGGTCAAAGGTAAAGGACCTGAGTGGCATTTGAGAAAGCAAACTCAATGAATCAAACTTCATGTTTAATAATAGCCAACACAACTGGGCTGAAACTTGTGGGCTTATAAATTGATTTGTCTTCAGGCCCCTTTACAGAGCTGTTTCTAGGCGACCGACAGGTTGGCCGTATATCATGTGTGCTCCGGCCTCATGCTGTGGCAGCCTGCTCCTGACCTCTTAATCAAGCAGAGTGCTGGGGCACAGAGAGGAGATACACGATCACTTATGGAAACACCCCGCTGGCGTCGGTCCCACAAACCATCTGCCTGTCTCACTATGGTCAGACTGACTGTCTGCTAATGCCCTCTTCTCCTGTGAGCCATATATATATTTCCCCAGCTTTTTTTCTAAGTGGAAAACAAATAGCATTATTGGATATGCTCTGCTTGGCTGCAGCTGTGAATCACAAAGTTGGAAATCACTCCAAGACAGAGTCAGAGAGCACATGCTCTGCTGGTTGGGGAAGAGGTCCAAACTGCTGATCTAGCCTCATCTGATCTTTGATGTTTTATTTATCTATAAACTTGGCATGACCTTGTTAGGAAACATCTTACTTTTGTGCATTTTCCCATCCTTTTTGTGTTTCTGAAGGAAAGGGGTCTCTGCTTTAGTTGTAACCAAGGGTCAAAATTTTTGCTTGGCCTTGTCAGGAGATAATCAGTGTGGAGACAATACAACTTGAGGATTATATGCAGCTGGTCTCAGCAGGGATGGGAGAGGGGTAATAGAGATTCAACATAATTCTGCTTGCTCTTTACTACTTACCAAAGTCAATAATGGATCAGAAATACAGAGTAGTGAACAGAACTAGATAAACCAGGGGTGGGACCCTTACCCATCATCATTGTTCCATTCAACTAGGATTGAATGAGTACCATGGGAGAAGAGCATCATGCCCTCTAAACAGAAAATACATAGTCCCTACGTTGGCAAGATGGTGCACTGATAATAGTCAGTTAATCATCCAATCAACAAGTCAATATTGACTGTATCCTCTATGGCACCGTAGTTTGAGTTCCTCCAGAAGCCGACCCTGAGATAAAGGTGTGAATGCAAACCATTAAGTTGGGAATTGCAGGAACACATAGGGGAGAAAAGGCAGTGACTAAAGGATGCATCATTTGTTTAGGTAGGTACTTCTGTGGGCCATTGGAGCCTAACTCTTGAGGAAATTCTGGGAAATGGCACAAAACACGTGGCTTAGAACCATGTCAAAGGGTAAGGATGCTTGGAAGTGAGAACCCACTTCCAAGAGTCAAAGTTTTGAAGGATGCTAATAGAGGGTCATCATTCTTTGACACTCTGACCTGCTATATACATCAAAAGCGCTTGCTTCTCCTATTGAGGGTGAAGGAGAGAGATCCTTCAGGCACAGTAATGCATATTCTGGCCATCGTATGTTAGACAGAGGCCAGTGAAAGGTCCAAAGAATATGGGCAGGTCCCTGAAAGCACCTGCTACAAAGACAATCCCTACGTGAGGGGGTTCTGGGGAAGTAAAAAGTTGAAGACACACTCTCTGAGGTCTTCATGCCATCAGTTTGGAAGGATGAAACTACTAGAAAACAACCCAGTAATCAAGTACTAAGAGCCATGGTGAAGACTGAGAGCAATAGAAGTTCAGGAGAAGGAACAATAACTATGCAACCATTGGGAAAATTCCATGAAAAAAGTAAGGATTAAATTAGGATTTGAAGAATGAGTACGATTTGGACTATGGAAAGAAAGGGAAGAAGGGTTGAAATAAAATGTATTTACTGCCCAAATTGGACATGAAAGTCAATTTGTTTTTATTTTTAGTATAAATTTTTTATATTTAGAATTAGCCAGATGGACTCAGTTTAGACGATTCCAAACTGATCAGGGTGTGACCTTGGCCACATCAATGTCATAAAGCTTCTTCAAAGCCTGTTTGATCTGATGCTTGTTGGCCTTGACACCCACAATGAACACAAGTGTATTGTTTTCTTCACTCTTCTTCAAGGCTGAACTCGGTAGTCAGGGAGAACTTGATGATGGCATAGTGTTCAAGCTTGTTTCTCCTGGGGCATTCTTCCAAGGATCTTTAACCTGCTTTCAGAGCCACAGTGTCTCAGGCTTCCAGTGGGTGACATGCAGAACATCTTTTTTGAGTGTCTGTGGATACCTTTTAACACCTCTTACTTTGCCTTCAAGGCCTTTGCCTTGGCTTCAGTTTTGGGAGGGGCAGGGGCTTCCTTCTTCACTTTGGGCACCATCTTCATGAAAAGGGTTCGTGAAAGTCAATTTGAAAATAAATAAATAACCAAACTGAGGTCAATGAATGCTTCCTTCCTATTCATGTTCACAAAGTCATCTTAGAGATAGTGTTCCTATATCCACAATTACACTCCAATAAACCATTTTTGCTTAAGTTTCTTGGCCTCTCAATTCAATAGTCAGAGATTTAGATCAGATGACTTCTAAGCTTCTTTCCTATCAGAGATTTTAAAAATCATGAGTCATCAATAAACTACTCAGTGAATCAAATACAGTCTATGTTCAAAGATCATTTTGCTGGTTACATGAATAATTACCTCCTCATTTATCTATTTGCCCATTAAGCAAGTCAAACTCATATATTTATGGTTAACATAACATAAAAGGAGGCAGCTGTAGAGATATCCCTTACACCACATGTAAAAGGTGTCCTTGGCTGCTGGTTGACCATCGAGGGGAATCAAGACAGTGCTTGGGTCTGGCTGAGAGTTTAGACTCAGAGAAACCTGGGTTTGAATCCCAGGCCTGCCATTTACCAACTTTGTGAATTTGAGCAACCTGATCCCTCTAGGCCTCAGTTTGTTTATCTCTAAGTTATAGGTAAAATCATCTACTGTTTATATTCAGATAAAGTTAAAGAGATAATGCCTGTAAAGTATATAGCCAAGGGTCTGAGATACTAACAATCCAGCATATATATGATGATGATGAAAAACAAATGCATTAGAAAAAGACACCAAGTACATTTTTACAATCATCGAAGGGTGCATGTCCTTCTACTGGTTTCAATACTTCTTTATTATTTGATTTTACATGCTACATACTAAACCCATCATATTAGTCCACACCATGTGTTAATGAGATGGTAATTTGGTATTTCTGGCTTGGTACCTTGCATCTTAGTCCATACATGCATTTTAAGTCAAGACAAACAATGCAGCAGGAAAGGTATCAAAGTTTAGGATAATGATATAGAAATAAGGGTTTTTTTCTAATTGGTATGAATGTCATATATTGATTATTTACTTACATTTTTCTCTTCAGCACCACAAACTAGAAAAACATCGTACTGCTTTGTGAGTGTTGTTCCCTGGACAACTGCTCTATGGTGCTGGCAGCAGGGTCACAAGCCAAGGCCATGAGGGGCTAAGAGTCTGACAAGGGCAAGGTCATACATGTGAAAAATGGCTACAGGGCAAGAAGTAAGAGCTATGAAGCTAGCTAAGGTCTGGGATGGGTCTGAGGAATTCTTGCAGCAGCATTCAACATCATCAGAGATCAATCAGGTCTCAGATGAAGGGCAGCGTCTTTCTCCTGTGCAGTGGTCAAGAGAAGTCCTCTGCAGCAATTGCTTGGAAGGCAACCTGACCCAGGGTGACGTTGTACTTATGGGCCAACCCTGGACAGCTCAAAGAGGAGCAAGTGGAGGAATTATTAATCACTAGACAAGACACGGGTGCAGCCAGGACTGACCCAAGTAAACCAGGACCTACAGTCTGCTACAGCGAGGATCATTTTCCTATTCACTTGAAATCAGACCCCTCTACGTAGGCTCACTCTGACTGGGAAGCCCAGCCCTCAGTTCTAAGTTCCCACCAGCTGTCCTCAAAGCTCCCTCTCACCCTGTTTTCTTCTCTTTGGGGGTGGATGTCAGGAGCTCTTCCCTGTCTCTTGACATGACCATTGCTCTTCAGCAACCCCATCGCAGGCCAGGCCTAAGCATTGCCTCAAGCCCAACATTGAAGGAGATGATGAAAGGCTTAGAATGCAAGGCAAATCATACTTAAATGCAATGTTTCACAATCAAAATTAATGCAAAAATATCAATATGAGCAATATATCAAGACTTTAAATAAAGACTGATCCATGGCAGTGCTGTGCTAAGCTATACTGGAGCCTGGAGCAGAAGGAAAAAACAGCAACACTGATCTTATCTTTAGTTAAAATCTTGATGTTTCACTCATTGTGGATTTTTGCACTAATTTTCATTTTTAAAACATTGCATTAAAATTCTACTTATCTTGATGACATGTTTTTGCACCTCCTTCGATTTTGTGCCTGAGGCTAGTGCCTCAGTTGCCTAACCCTAGTACTGGCCCTGAAATATGCATAAATAACAGTAGCTGCCACTCACTGGGTACTTGGTGGGACCCTGATGTTGGGCTGTTTTCCTTGTTTAATGCATATGCTACCCTGGTAAACATTCCATCACAGACACTTGGCCTTCAGGATGCTCCCTTACTGCAGCTTGCCTTCTTAATCATCCAAAATTCCCAAGTTTCACTTTCTTACATAATCAAAAAAGCCTAAAGCTGAAAAGACCCATGGAAACATTCTAATCCTCAGCTTTCTTTTATTATGTTGAATCTTAATGATATTAGTGTGGTCAAGTGACTGGTCCAAGGTCACACAGCTGCTAGGGAATAGCATCCATTCATCCATGAACTCACAAAATATTTAGTGAGCATCTAGTCTGTCCCTCTATTGTAGATATTGGGAATCGAGTAGGAAACAAAAGAGACAATGCCCTTGCTGTCATGGAGCTTCCATTCTAGTGGGGGAAGGTGATTAGCAAACACTGATATATATACACATACATATATCAGACAAGGATGAGAGCTGTGAAAAAATAAATCAAGCTGATAGGGGAAAGAGTGATGGAGTGAGATACAGGGGTTTTACTAGATATTTGATGGTCATGTAAGGGATTTCTGATAAGGTGGCTTTGAGCAAACAACTAAATAAAGTGAAGGAAAGAGGATGCTAGGTAGATAAGATATGGGCTGTGGGAGCTAGTTTTAGGCAAGATTTCCCCACATTGGCACTATTCATATTTGGGACTGGAAAATTCTTTAGAGAGTGTATATGTGCATGCGTATGTGTGTGTGTGTGTGTGTGTGAGAGAGAGAAAGAGAAAGAGCATTAACCCGTGCATGGTCGGATGTTTAGCAGCATCCTTGGTCTCTACCTACTTGATGCCAGTAGCACCCCTTCAGCACTGTAACAACCAAAAACATCCCCAGTTATTACCAAATGTCCCATAGTAGGTAAAATTATCCCAGGTAGAACTCTGGGTCTAGGCACAGTAAGAGCCACGTGCTAAGGCCTCTTTACAAGGCTTTGAGTAAATCAGACTTCCTGCAGCACCATCTACAGCCTGTCATTTCTAGCCAGGCCTGAGCACACACCACCTGCAGAGTCAGCATCACCACATACACTGCTGTCTCTGATTCGTTCCATCCAGTCCATTGACTTCCTTTCACCCACAAAGACCAAAAGCTCCCTAAGGGCAGGTGTGCAGCCTTCACTCCTCTGTGTCCCGCAAAGGCCTGGGTTCTGTGTATGGTGGCTGTGTGTCTGCACACTCCCATCTGCTGCTCCATGGTGGAGATGCTGTCCACAGACTTGGGGCCAGGGGTCAGCTCTGGAGAACACTGTGTTCCCAAGATGCATCCAGCCCACTTTCCTGCGAGTTGCCCTCTCCACATATTTAAAGGTGTGCAGCTTTCACAAAGGGACAGCATGTGATGAAAGTTCACCTTCCACTCAATTAACCTTGAGAGAGAAGGGTTGTTTTTTTTTTCTTCCCCAAGAGACTTTTTTTTTTTTTTGATGACCTTTCTGAAGCGTCTTGTTTTCTGGGCAAGAAGCCAAATGATACGCTCGCTTCCCAGCTGCAGGACTGTTGCAGATTTTCAAAGCTGAGGTAAAGACAGCCTTAGGAATAAATGCAAGGTGGGCAGTGGGGTTGGGAGAATGAGAGGAAATGCCTTATTATTTCAGCCAAGATGTGCCTGAAGGGATGGAGCCTTCATGGAGCCCGAGCCTGCAGGACCCATGAGATGCAGGGACCTGGAGACAGAGCTACCAGGCACTCCCCCCAATTAGGGAGCACACAGGAATACAGATTTTAAAAAATCAATTCTACTTTGGGTAAAAGTTGAATATTAATAAGTCATAACAAAGCATTTCTTGCACAGTCCTTTGCAAGAACCAATGAGGTTTTTTATCCCACATATTTAATTTTTTCAAGCCTCAGATTCGACTATCAAGTAAAATTGGATGTTCTTTAAAACTGGATCAGTAGAATAAAATAAATTGCAGTAGTCCTTTTTCCATGGATTTGTTGGACAATAGTACCCAAACGCCTCACTACACCGTCCAAGATGCAGCATCCTTAATGGTGGATTAGAAAGGAGCCACACGTGCCTCCTCTCTCCCTGCCCCCATGCAGGGCCTCCAAAGTCAACTTCATATACATGCAGAGT
The DNA here is from genome assembly GCA_004027735.1 of Carollia perspicillata. NCBI lineage: Eukaryota > Metazoa > Chordata > Mammalia > Chiroptera > Phyllostomidae > Carollia > Carollia perspicillata. The sequence continues at coordinate 9,699 of PVKM010002195.1, read as the reverse complement.
AGAAAAGAAAAGAAAGCCCCAGCTAGCTCCATTTCCTCATGGGGCTTCACCACTGGCAACTCTGGGGGCAAAGGGAGTTTAATGAAAGTGGTGTGGTTTGCCTCTGAGGCCCAGAGGCTGTTGGGAAACTTCTAGAATCCTAGGAGCATTATGTAAAAACAGCAGGCTAGAGAGAATCACTGGGTGGCAGCTTGCTCCTGGGGACCAGGAAGCTGTGATTGGCAGAAGAGGCACTTGGTCAAGAGCACAGTCTGGGGAGCTGGATTGCCTGGGTTCCAGCTCTGGCTTTGACACTTCCCATCTGTGTGACCTGGGCCAAGTCTCTTTCCTTCACTCTGCCTCCACTTTCCCATCTGTAAGGTGGAGGTAATGCAAGTAGCTACTTCCTGGTGGTGGGAGGAGGAGGATTGTCCTGGATTCCCATGTTATCCAATGGGGAACTGAGAATTAAGAATCGAAAGTCCCCAGGAGAGGTGGCAGGGGAGCTGAGGACATGCGTGTGCAAGCTCCCCTGAGAGAACGGTGTTGAGAGACATGCCGAGGAGTTAACGCAACATTTGGGGTTTGCTCTGGGTGTGAGGAAGCTGTAGAGAGCCTACTCCGGGAGCTTAAGGCTTCACCATGAAAGGAGGCAGCCGTAGAAGAGATACTGGCCTCAGGGAGGCTCTGCTGCCCTATCCTCTGCCCTCCTGCAGTCCCCTGGTGAAGCCTTCAGGCCGGGGACTGAGCAGCCCAAAGGAGCTTTCTGGAACAAATCTGCCGCAACAGACACTAATGTAAAAGCATCTCTTAAGTCCCAGTTTCGATCATTAGTCTCCATTTGCTGTCACAGGATGAAGGACCAGTGATTTGTGTTCCATGAAATGTTCTTCCCGGAACATTAGGAAAGGGGAATTGGCATCATAGCAAAACCCAGGGTGGCCTGCGGCTTCTGGGTAGGGAACCACAGTCAGGGGGTGACTCTGAGAAAGACAGAAGCCCTTCCCTTTGAGCTGTGGCAGCCCCCCCCACCACCAAATCTCTTTATTTCCCTCCCCAACAAAATGGTCGTCTTCTTTTCCTGGTATTGTGTTTGAAATGATTAACTAGCCATGCACTGAATTCAACCATACCTCAGCCAGTCCCACATCAGGGAATTAAGTTACAACTAGAAGAAAGCTTAGAATATTTCTAGGCCAGCCTCCTTTTTTTGTAGAATAATAAGCTGCAATCCAGAGAGATTTTTAACTTGCTCATGAGCACCTTTACGTGCTACAGGACCATCTCTGAGCCCAGTGACCTCATAAGCTTGTGGAAGTGTGACAGCAGAATGAAGATAAAGTTATATCACTGGAAATCTGGGTGGTGTGTGAAATGACACTGTCTCATGACCTTGCATAGTTCTGGTAAAATTAGAAAACCTACAAAACATTTAGTGCAAGTGAAAATACTGTGCTACAGAAAACCATACCTTGGGGTACATGCGAGAGTAAAACAGGACAAGTGTGACAAGGTGCTCTCTATATAGTGAAGGAAGATCCAAGATGGGAGGATCATGCGTGGCCCCTGGTTCTGGGCATGGGCTGACTTTTGGAGAGCCCTCAGTTTGTCAGTGCAGCAGGTCAGCTAAGTGATTTTATAAGAGTGATCAGCAAACTCCATCCAGCAATGAACAGAGTACCAGCTCGGTGGGAGGAGCTAACCTGTCATTCATCTCCCTAGGGCAGCCCTCTCCCAAGCTCCACAGGGAAGTGGCACCAGTGACCACGCAATCTCTGAGCTCCATCCACACCTTCGCAGGACTTCAGTGTATTTGATTTCCAGGTACTCTACAGAGGGATAAACACTCTGTCCTCATGGTGTCTTCACCTCCCTTCTTCAGAGAGACTTTTTTTTTTTTTTTTGGAGAGCTTCCCACATGGCCACACTGAGGACCATCTTGTGATACCCAGTGTGTCTTCTCCACCTCAAGCAAGCTGTGTGACTTTGTGTGTCACCTCCCATCTGGGTCTCCCATCCCTCAACTGGGAAAACAAGGAGATGAGTGGCTGAACTGAAAGCACATGGAAGGCCAGGACCACAATTTGCAACATTCTATTCCCGGGAGCCTCACCCTGCGCTTGATAGAAGGCTGCCCAGAAAATATCCAGGAATAAGGGAATGTACAACCCCTTCCAGTTCTGATATTTGGAGACTAGATTTGGAAGCTAGAAGCTCTCACACCATGACCTCTCTCATTTCAGGGAGTGACTTTGATCATGACTTTGAGGGAAAAGCTCCCCATTAGAAGAGCTATAAATGTGTGGTAAAGACCTCTCCTGCCCCAACTACAAGATTACTTAACTTGAAGAATTCAGCAGAGACCAGGACATGATTGCATTCAGACCCCCACATCTCTAGCCTCCCCTCCACTGCGTCTCTTTCCTCTCATCCTCAGCTGTTTCCCATCAGCCCCCGCGCCCTCCAGGGCTCACACTCAAGTCTGCCATATTTGGGCACTAGTCCAGGGCTCTATATTCTATATTCTTCCAACTGCCTTTAATACCCCAAACTGTTCTGATAGAGCCAGTAGGTTCTGAAGGATTGGGAGGCCATTTGCACAAAGATGTCAGTGCTCTATTACCTTCTCAACCATATTCTCATCGGACAAGAAATAATGTTTCCTTAAACCAATGATGATTCCAACATGGCGCATTTCAGGCAGCCACCAGAGACAAGCATACAGGAAGAGGCCACGGCTGAGAATCCTCCTTGAGGGCACTCCGCAAATCACACACCTACTCTTCACCTGTTCTCCCCACCACTGCCTCCATGCTATACCCTCCCACCGAAGTCTTTTTGTTGGGGTATTGTCCCCACCTGTTCATATCAGGGCTGCTCACTCCACTTCGGGGTAGGGCCAGCCCAGAATTTGTGATTCAGGGGACCTTCCTGACTCTTCCTAAAACCCCCACACAATAGAATTTTCCCTTGAGAAAGTTCCAACTTAGGGGAAAATAGAACTGGAAAGTCTAGGCTGTAAAAAAAAAAAAAAGCTAAGAAAGCCCTAAGGAAGTTGATGCAAACCAACAACTGAGATTATACATGAATAAAGAAAATATTAATAACATTTTACATATCTTAAATTAGTAATAATGGTTACCAACTCGTTCTGTGCTATTAATTGCATTTACTATCCCTCCCTCCCTAGAAACTTTCCACAATCTCCCTCCCTGTGGCTTTAATGAGATACTTGTAAATTCATTTTGCTTTGTTGCAGAAAACACTCACTCTAAGAAGCATTTGGAATGTGTGGGCTTGGTCCTTGGGTGTCTTTAAGATTTTATTGGCTCCTGCCTCCTGGGTCTCACTGTGTGACTTGGAAGCTGGAGAGAGAAAAGGCTTTGGCTCGCTCTTATTTAATTTATTTGGAGGCCAAATGAATATTTCTCAACCCTTTTCCCATAGTGTCGAGGCTCTAGGCACCTGCCCTGATCCTTCCTACCAGATTTCACCTCCCGCCTTCCTCACAGAGGCATCTGTGGCCTCCATTATTTCCCCCCATTCATCTTTTCTGGCCCCCAGAGCACACCCCTCTCTTCCACTCACTTCGCCCTTATTTTCTATCTCCTGCTCCACCCTTCCCAAGTTGTTCTGTTTCTTATTATTCCCAGCACTGACAACCAGCTGGTCCCAGTGGCCCAGGGTTGCTGAGCAAACGTGCAGAGGTAAATCGGAGTTGGCTGGAAGTTTTTATTGCACTGGGGGAAATTTCACTGGGAGGGGATTATGGTGGCCACTTCTCAGAGACGCTTTTTTGCATTAAGGGACATTGGAGAATGTGAGAGTGAATCTGAGTGACAAGGTCATCTCCAGGAGTCGCCTAGCTTGGGTGTAATTGAGCAATTTATAGCGAGAATTGCACTTCTCTTTCTTCCTCCCTGCTAGGAGCAGTATTTTCAGCCATCCTTCGGTAGCACTGGACTAATCCTTTTTTTTTTTTAAGGGCCTAGTCTAATGTGTTTTTGACCCTGGAACCTATCCCTCAACTCTGCTAAGAAACCTCACACAGATATTTGAGATCAAAGTGTCTCAAATAATGTTGGCTCTATGAAGAGGCAGTTCTGAAGCAAAACCCACGTTCATGGTCAGAGCCGGCTTCATGTTTAGGCAGAGCCCACCACTGCCTGAATAACAACATGCAGGGCAACAGAAAGGCCTCCCAATTCCACCTGAACTCATCTCTCTTACAAGTGCCTAAAATGACCTCATTTGAGAGAAAGGTGTACTTAGTTTAGTAGCATTTACTCATCTTTGGCATTTCCTAAGAGACAAAAAAAAAATGCAAAAGGAATTGTGATCCATCAATGCTTCGTAATTGCTATGAATTAATGCTAGATTGTTCCCTCTCTGGGACAGTGTGTGGGCACATGGAACACTGGGATCATTGCAGGTGAGACTTAAAAAGGAAACCTGGGGTGTGAGGGATGCAGCGGGTGAAAGAGAAAGGGCCGGAAACAAACCGCCCAATTTCCCCAGACTCTCGTCTTCCCTGCAAGACTCATGGCTCTCTCAAAGCACCAAAAACATCAAGTTACCATTAAAAGAGTGACAAACCCCAAGCAAAACAAATCAATGTTTCTGTTTTCATAAATCCGTAGAAAACAACGTTTCTTGTTCCCTCTTCAGCAGTTTCAAACACAGGGCAAATATTTTCACACTACTCCATAAATCTGGAGTCTGTTGAACTATAGGGAATTTCCTATTCAGCTGTCCCCCCATAATGGCGTCGAAAGGGAAAATAAAACCTTACCGAAGGCGCAGAGTTTTAGAGTCCACGGACTCACTGGAACAGGTCCTGGTTTCCACGGAGTCCTCAGCAGGTCTCATCCTGCATTCTGAGCAGACAAGGGTCTGGCAGGCCATCTAGCAGGGCAGTAAATTCCCTAGTTTTAGGGCCCCCTCATGAAACTGCCATGCAGGAGATACGACTCGCCTAGTAGAGCCTGAGAACTGGAGATGGACAGTTTGAAATGGAGTCAGGGAAGAGGGTGGTCAGGGAGGTTGTTCTGCCTCAGTGGCGGTTCTGGGTAATTGAAATGTATCACTTTAAGGACTGGGAGCATTCTGGAGTTTTAATTATTTAGTAGGAAAGCTTTGGAAATGGCAGTGTGTACTTTCTTGAGAGCAGTGTGGTGGAAAAGCTTTGGAAGCAGGTGGCTTAACATTTGAATCCCAGTCCTACACTTAAAATGTGAATAAGCCTGAATTCAACACCTGCTTCCTTACCCAGCAGCCCCATAGCCTTGGCCTCCCTGAGCCTCTGTTAGGGAAGCAGCCACTGATGACGAGCCTGAGTCTGCAGGGTAGCAGTGAGGACTCAGGGAGATAGTGCAAGCAAAGACCCCAGCAGCGGTGCAGTGTAGACGCTCAACAAATGGCAGCTTTTATTGTATTGTTAAAGGCCACGGGGAACAACCAAGGCCATTCGATCTGCAACTTTACACTTGACCCAATAGTGAGGCGTGATTTGGTCATAGTAAGGTTTGTAGGGTGTTCTATGACCCTTTTTGCCTACTTCTATTTCCTATGGGCTTTTCTGTATGGGAGTAAGGTGGCACCACAGGGCATGTCGGTAACTCCCTATTATGAAGCTGGTGGCTAGCAAGTCACTAAACCCCAGGTCATGAAGGTGTCCGAGGGAGAGGATATGGGATGTAGCACCATGCTCTCAGCAGGTCCAGGGTACCCTGGCATGTCATGGACACGTGACGCGCAGCCAGCCCTCAGCCGAAGGCCATCGACCATGAGTAAACACATCATGACTGGGTTTTGCTTCAGGATTGATGAAAAGAGCCCCCGCACTCAGAACTAGATGAAAAGGCTCAAATCAGCATAAAGGGATCAGCCCTGCCCTCCGTTTTCTCAATATCTCTGATTACCACGATGCCTCATGAGGTTAGCTAACTGGCTGAAAGGACATATTTTTAAATAAATGAGCTACGAGAAAGCATTGGAACTCTAAGACCTAATAACCCAGTGACCTAGGCAGAAAATCATGTGTCCTCCTGGAAGATGAGTTTTCTCACTATGCCTACCCAGCAAGGGCAGTGGGATGCACTTCATCAGCAGCTTGAAAACCTGAGTTCCTGCCTGGCCCATCCTACCAACACATGGGCTGACTTGGAGTAATTTTGTCAGCCTCTCGGGACCTCAGAATTCCCAGCTCCAAAATGAAGGGCTGGGTTTAAGTAACCTCACAGGTCCCTTTCAGCTCTAAAATCCTATTAGCTTCTGAGTGACAGAGAGTGTTAGGTCACAGCTGTGACTTAGTTTACCACACTGCACAGCATCCTATAAATGTAAGGTCAGTTCCCAGCCTGGAGGTACCAGGTACACTGTCAACTTTCAGTGAAGTTGTGTGGGTGAATTAGCTATAACATTTTAAGTAAGGTAGTTTCAAATGTTACCTTTTTAAAAAGAAAAAAAATTTAAATTTGGAGGGCTGCAATTTTAAGGGGGGTGTGTGTGTTGGGGATGCTGTGTGCAGTTTACAATTTCTGTTTTTGGCTGCTCATTCCTCACCTCTATGAAATGCTCAAAAGTCTGGAGGGACATTTGCAAGTCTGCCCAATGTCAATTCCACTTGTAGCACAGTCCATCTTTTTTGAAGTGTGTGTGACCTTTGCAGGTTGTCACATCCTGGGCACGGCACCAAGCCATCCTCCAAGGGGGCTGGCGTGAAGGAGCAGGCCCTGAGCCACAGGGCGGTGCAAGCAGCAGTTTCCGGGCCCCGTGCCAACCTCCAGATAATTGCCAGCAGCAGGAGAGAGGTGGTCGAGGTTGGCGGAGCCTTTCTCTGACAGATAGATGGTCCCCTGTTCACCACTGCAGCATCACAGCAAAGAGAAGGAATGCTGGGAGCCAAAATGCTTTAGGAGGTGGGGACAAGGCAGAGGGCAGGAGGAGAGAAGGGAGAATCAGATGAGAGAGACAGGCAGACACAGACAATGAAGGGATAGCTAGAGAAACAATAGAAAAGAAAGAGATGGGGATCACAGAGCTAGCAGCAAAAGAAAGGAAAAAGAAAACCAGATTCATGGACCGGGACAGAGAGAAGAGAGCCAGAAACACAGAAACGGGAACACAAAAGGAGAGGAAAAGACTGTGTGTTCTCTGTCTTAAAGCTTTGGCCATCGTTAGCCTCAGGAGCTACTTGGAGTGCGGCAAGAGAAGCAGCACTTCCGGATCCTGCTGCGTGTATGCGCAGAGGGGAACACAGAAGAAAGCACCCAAACCAGGTCCATTTCTTCACGGGCCTCATTGTTGGCCACTCTGGTGGGGAAGGGCGTTTACTGAAAGCAGTCATGCTTGCCGCAAGTCCCGGTTTTGTCCCATCTCTTTCAAGCTCAGGCAGGGCAGTGAATGGGTGGTGAGTCCATGGTGGGGCTGACCTTTCCTTCCCTCCTCTGCTGGCCCAGAAGGTGGGGCAGCCAGGGTGAGGGGTGGACTCCAATGGCAATTTTGCTGACTGGGGTGCGAGGTAGCCATACAGGGAGGACCCTTGAAGGGGGTAGGTGTATGGGAAGCCACAGGCGAGGTATGAAATGCAGGTAATTGTCAGGTTGTAAATGTCAGAAGCCTCATTGGATGGGAAATGGGAAGAAAAACGTCCTCTTGGGTGTCTAGGTACCTAAGACCTATCAATAACAGCCACCAATAACATTACTGAGCACCTAATTTAGTGCCAGGAGTTAGGCTAAGTAAGCCCTTTGCATGAGCCATGTGTTTTACCAGCCATACCTCGGCAAAGCCTAGAGTTTATTAGTCCCACTTTGCAGAGAAGCCATGCAAGCAGCTTCCACGGGCTTGTCACAGTTGGGCCAGAGTTTACTGTTTGGCACTCGTGCACACAGAGCCTTGTACCATATGATGATATTCACTGCACATCCACTTTGTGTGAGACTCTACTAGGGCTTGGTTATTGGAAAGCATGGTGGTAGGCGGTGGACAAGAGAAAGACAGAATGAAAAGATAATAAACAAAGACAAAGACAGACAGGAGCGCTGCACCCAGGGAGCCTGGAGCTACTAGGGGGGAGATGGCATGTACCTCTCATTAATACAGTGGTGGAGGGTGGAGGGTGAAGGCTGAAAGATGTACACTGAGGGTCCAGCAGAGCATGAGATCCATTCTGAATGGGAGGGACAGGCCCACCACATGGTGTAAGTTCAAAATGTGAAGTTGTGAAGTACAGGGAGGACGTGCCTTCCAGAGGGATAGAATTGCCCAAGTGAAGGCACGGAGGCTGCAGAAATAGGCCATGGTCAGGTTAACTTCTCCTTCACGCTAGTTTCTTCCCTACCAGGTAGGGAGCCGTAAGAGACAAAGCTAGCCTGGTAGGTTGAGGTTGGACTGAGGAGAGGGTTAAATTCCGGATGTGATGGGGGCAGTGACTTAAGACTTCTGAGCAAAAAAAGACAGGCACCTCAACCCTCCTCGAGGCACCGCAAATGAATGAATGGCCACATTCACTGATTCTTTCATTCAACAAATATCCGTCATGCTTCCACGCTGTGCCTGGTCCTGTCCAGACAGATGGCCACAACAGCAAACAAAGCAGGCAGAGTTCCCTGCCTCATGGAGCTCTAATTCTTGCAGGGACACATGCATATTATGCCTTATCTACCAGTGATGAGACCATGTCCATCTGGAAGGGACTTTTAGGGTTTAAAGGCAAGCAAGAATCAACCCCCAAAGAGCCCCTAGTGCTGCTGTGTGAAAACACCTGGTCTTGGGCAGCTGAGGGACAGTACAGGGGCATCTGGGACCTGTGATGGGAGAAGTCACAGACCCAATGGCTATATCAGCGGGGACTCTCTTGGTTGCAATTACCACATTAAACTGGCTTAAGCAATAAAAGGTGATTTATAGGCATATGTAGCCAAACTCCTGGAAAACCAGGGATGGGACCTGGCCTCACGAGTAACTAGAACTGAGGATTTTCACACCATCCATCCCTCAATCTTCATTTACGTTTCTCTGTGGATGCTATGTCATTTCCTCAAATTGGCTGTTGCAGAGGATTTGCCATCAGCCCCTAAGCTTCATATCCTGACAGTTTAATAGCCAGATGGAAAAGTTGGCCCCCTCTTCTACCTGCTTTTTGAAACTCCTAGGAAAGGACTCGAGCTGGCTGAGCCTGGGAAACATGCCCACCCCTTGGGCCATTCTGATAGCCAAGGAGGCGAGTTTCTATGCTGCACCCAGGCTGAGTTACCTATTTCCCTCTATGGCTAGTAGAAATGGGGGGTGGGGTGAATAATAAATAACTGCTACTAGAATTGAGACAACTTAAAACCCACTTTACTTAATGGACAGTTATGCTGAGTGGTTCCCCAGCATTTCTCCAAAATGCATAACAAAAGGTCACTCCTACTCTATTATGTCTGGAGGCCTCAATATTACTCTCCCCACCCCTGCAATTATAAAGCGATACCATTGAACAATTTGGAGAAGGAAAACACACAATATGAATGAGCTCTCCTGGAGGAAGGTAAAGTGGATTACTTAAAAAATACAGTGTTGGGGTGGAAGGGAGCGGGGTCATTTAAAACAAAACCAGGTACCAGCCAGTTGCAGGGCTTGCCTGATCTGCGCTAGCCACGCCTCCTGCCTCTGAGCCCGAGAATCCAGGCGGGACTGTGACTTCCTCTCCTAGCTCCACCCCCACTTCTCAGC
>PVKM010002194.1:0-67501 GCA_004027735.1 Carollia perspicillata | reverse complement strand
AGACACACACATGCTCTGGTTTTGTGAATTTCCCTGTGATAGGCAGAGCCTGATTGATAATGTGCTGTGATGAGGGAATCCAGTGGAAGCATTCCCTGAAGGAACATAAATGGCTTTGGACACACCAAAGCTATCTTATCATCGGGGTTATCAATAAAGCTGCTATAAATATCAACACTTCATCCATTACACAGTAAAAAACATGGAGGACGCTCACTGGGCCCTGGACTGGTTATCCAGTGATTCAGTGCCCTGTGGGGTTGGAGGCTCAGGCCTAGATAGCGCCACAGAATGGGGCTGGCGAGTAGAAATGGGTAGAGCGGCTGTGCCGAGAGGTATGAGTCAGTGTACGCTTGGATACAACCGTGAGCATTGCTATATGGACGAGCTTATGCAAAGAGAAAATGGACCATTAAAAAGTGAAATCCCTGCATCATGATACTCTACAGCAATGCAGGAAATCCACATCAGGATTTGGGGTTTCCTGCAGATGAGGAATCTAAGAGAACATAAAAAATGAGCCACGTGTTCCAACTACCAATAGAGATGTTACCCAAAGACTTCTCATACTGTGTCAGGGACAAACAGATATGCGGTAAAACAGCAGGTTGGGGAACAGCACCTTCTAGAAGGTAGAAATAGAGCATGTGCACAATACTCCCAGGGAACGTCCATGGTAACCTGTCAGGAGGAGCAGAGCTGGGTACGAGCCATTAGAAAAAGAATAATGAAAGTCACAGCTCAGATTTACTGGGGGATGGTTCTGTTAAGAAAATCACATATCAGTAGCTGCCTGCTGTTACCATCACTGGTGAATTTATGATCTTCATTATGCCTTCCAGGTGACTAATATCAATAGATTGTCCTCTGGTTATTAGAAAGAACAAAGTCAAAATACTTAAAAAGGATAAACAACATACAGACAAATATTTTGAAATGACCCAGATTTGGAAAGTCGTAATGCATTGCCAAACTTGCAACATTATCCTCACCACAGAATGACTCCTCTGAGAACAAAGCAATTGTTGACTTCAAAGATCTCCAAGGAAGTTCAGTGGATGGAAAGAATTTGGCCAGCAACTGGATGAATCAAATCTAGGGTTTTTCTTTCTATCACTGGTATGTGTCCATGTACGTATGTAGAGCACATGAATGTTTCTATGAAATTTTACTCTCTACCTGAAGTATTTTTCAAACTAAAAAAAATTCACTGGAGAACAGTAATGCTGCGGCTTATTCCACACACAGGCTACTACTCTTAATGTGAATTGTGGACACCAGTAGTTTCGAAACCTAGCTGGGCCTCAGAATCATATGGGGAGCTTTAAAAATATATGTTCTTGCTCTGGCTGGGTGGCTCAGTTGGTTGGAGCATCATTCCATAAACCAAAAAGGTAAGTGTTTGATCCCCAGTCAGGGCACATACCTAGGTTGCAGGTTTGATTCTGGTCTGGGGCAAGTATGGGAGGCAACTGATCAATGTTTCTCTCTCACATCAATGCCTCTCTCTCTCTCTGTCTCTCTCTCTCTTTCTCTCTCAAAGCAATGAAAAATGTCCTCAGGTGAGGATTTTTTACAAAAGTATATATTCTTGAGTCCTATCCTAGTCACTTGATCAGGCTCTCCAGGGGGTGGAGTTGGCACAGGTGTATGTATATTTGTACAATGATGCTGACACCAGTTGGGGTATGCTCTTACATCTAATTCAGATTTGCAGTGAATCTTGTGAACCACTCATCCAAATAGTTCAACTGCCACTCGAGTTAAGTGACTGTTACCTGCTCCTATTGAAGTTACTCTCTTAATAACAGTAGATCTGGGTAGACCCCTCAAGGCCTTTAACTTTAATGCATTGACCTCTCCACACTGCCACAAGAGGCCCTGCTTTGCATTCTTACTTTTCAAAGAACATGCTCTATCTGGAGATCCTAAGGGAACCTGGCTGACCTGCCTTTGGAGCTGCCTGGCTGATGGGATTGAAGTCCCCACCAAATGGATTTAGGGAACATGCCTTATTATCTGTCCTCAGCAAGATGCCAACATCGGTTCCAAAAAAGCAATTCAAACCTAGAAATTTTCCCAGCTACCTCATGAGAGGTTATAAATAAGCTCTTGGTTCCATCGAGTCTTCCTCTTTTAGTTTTCTGTGTTCACACAGTCTCTTGGTTTTAGAACTCTCCACTAGAAACCCAGATAATCAAGCTATTAGAGCTCTCCCTTGGACGGGACTGCATGCAAGAGACAAAGACACCAAGCTTCCGGCTGAAAGTCCTGAGACCACAGCTGCTTGACGTTTTTAGGCCACCAAGTCCCACTGGAGGACAGCCCACTTCGATCACTGATTTTCCATTCTTGGAAATTCGTTTGGCAAATCAGCTTTTGCCGGCATCTCATTTGGTGTGTGTGCAAATTTGATAAAATGGAGTGAGGCATTTTCAAGATCTCAGCATTCATTCCTTTCCTGGAGAGACAGGGAAATGTGCAACTTATTCTCATCCCTGGGGAAATGGCCTCTTTTGAGTCAAAAATGCTGTGCTGTTGGCCAGGGCAGCTTCAGAGACACCGCCTTTCCGTTTCCTATTCAAGCACTCTCTTTCCTTTTGCATTACAGCAGCTATGGACGTTGGGAAGACTGAACACATTGCATTTATTCATCAATCAATTCACCTCAATATTTATTTCTCACTGCTATGTGCCAAGCACTTTGATGGATGCAAGGTGAACCATGGGGAGAATAAATTATATATCATTTCTTTTTTAAAAAATTAATATATTTTTAAAGGTTTTATTTCTTTTTAGAAAGCTGGCAATGGAGAGAGAAAGAGAGAAAGAGAGAAGATATGTGAGGAATACATCAACCAGTTGCCTCTCCATGCCCCCAACCAGTGACCCAGCCCACAGCCCAGGCATGTGCCCTGACTGGGAATGGAACTGGCAACCCTTTGGTTCACAGGCCAGCACTCAATCCACTGAGGCACACCTACCAGGGCTATAATTTCTAATGCAAAGTAGAAAGTGATTGATAGCATAAAAAATGACAAAAATCGTCATGTGAGCTTTGTGCTCAGAGCTTATATATCATATAACGATGGAAGAGAAGGTTGTGAGGGAGGGGTTTCCGCTCTTCTCTCCCCTACCTCCAACCCACAACTCTACAGTATGTGGTATAACATAACTCCTGAAATATCTTTGAGGTCTTTTGTCTTAGGACTCTCTGTTAAAGTGTCAGCATTCATGGGATTGAGCAGGACTGAGGCTAGCTTTTCAGTGGAACACCTCAAATCACCCAGGGAGTTTGCCGAACAAGGAGATTCCTTCTTCGCTGCAGAGATCCAGGTTCACAGTACTGGACAGGGTCCCTCATATCCTCCCCAGGTAATGTGCAAAATTCTCCCTGGAGGTAGGCCAGTCTCTACCCATTGAGACAGCCAGCTCTTTAAGGGTCAGCCCTGATTTAAACTGATTTTATGTTTTCCATAATCTGAATCCATAAGAAGTTAGGAAAGAAAGAGCTGAGTACCTAACAATACCCACTTTATGACATTTAATTCTCACTGCCACTTATTCACAGATGTGGAGACGCTTCAAGGAAAAGATCAAGTTGTTGACAGGGGATCAAAGGTGGTAAGTGGTGGAACCTGGCTCCAGACTCAGATCCCCTGACTCCAAGGCCACTGCTGTCTCCATATTGTGTCGCAGGGCACATAGTAGTTACTCAGTCCGTCGCTGTTGAATGGAATTGAACCAGAGGCAAAGCAGTGCTTCTGGAGTACTGGGGAAGTCCTCAACTGTTGTAGTAGATTAACCAACTTCTCTTTGAAATTCTCTTAGTTTCTTCCAGGAGCACCACTAAAGAAAGCTGTGCCTCTCTGACACCTTTCCCTCAAGCAGGTGCCCACAGCTCGGCATAGAGGTGCACGGGCCACCCGACACAGCTAGGCAAAGTCTCAGCTGGTGCTGCCATCACATCTTTTCCCTTCTCAGCTCCTAGTTCTAACAATGGCCGCATAGAGGTGCAGCGTGCTGTTGGCAAATATCTTTTTCTGGTTCTACCCTTTGAAACAGAGACAGGGAAAAGCCACTTTCTAAGGTTCCACTGCTTTTCTCCTAAAGCTGCTTTTATTTGTAATGGTTGCATGAGCAGAGCTCACACTCTGTCTGAACAGGTTACAGCATCCAGAAAAAGCACAACCATTACATGAGTAACTAAGGTAGCTGAGAGCTTGCACCAGTAGCCCCAGGAGAGTTTTCTGCAGTACATGTATACGATGTAGTTTTCTTTCAAGATATTGAAAATCACTTTTAACTGATGTAACTCCTACTAGTTAAAGGGAGTTTTCATAATAGTCTACAAATCAACTGCAGCAGAAGGAATGGAGATAACTGTACTTGAACAACAATAACAAAGTTTTAAATAAAGAAAAATTTTAAATTTGTTCTGTCATTGCTATATATTTTTGGTTTTGCTGCATATAAAATATTTAATCCCCCCCCAAAAAAAAGAATGTGAATTGAATATTAGGTGTCTCAGTTGATGATTGTCTACATGGAAAGTTGTAATTTGAGGTAGTCAGACAAGAATTCTTCAATTTAAAGTTTTCTCATCAAATACTGTGTGTATCATGAGATAAAAATGTTTATAAGCTTTATTTCCCCTTCATAGTGCAAAGCCTTGATGTGGAGCATTTGGACCTTTGGCTTTCTTCTTCAGGGCTGCAATGCAGTCTGCAGGGTCCGGTTTTCCCATCGGCAGCCTGCCATAGATCCGCCACAGCAACAATCAGCCTGAAGCACTTTGGGGCTGAGGCAGTGGCTCTCTGACTTGTTTGGGTCCATAGGAAGATGGCCACGACCAAACAAAACAGCAAGCAAAAGGAAAAGCGACCACGTCCTCCTGTGTTTGGACAGCCCAGATGTTATTTACAGCCTTGTTTATGAAGTATTTTCTTGACCCTGCTGGCTAGGATCCACACACTTTGTCATTTTAGAGTACACACGTCCTGTCACATGGTGACAATGTGCCCTGAACAAGTAAACAGGCTGGGAGACTCTTATAAGGGTAGAAAACTCTAACAGCACTGTGCTCCCCCACTCTACTTCCAAAAAAGATGAAGGAAGGCACAGAGGAAGAGAACTCATAACCATTTTATTTTTAGATTTTCTAATAGCCAATGCAGCCATATGGAAATTTCTACCACGTTCAAGGTGCTATGAAAAAAGAAATTGGGTCATTCAGAAGTCTAGCTCTTGGGGCCCTCAAGCTGCAAGTCTAGTGAGAGGCAGATACTCATAAACACAGTGAACCGCATATAGTCTGAAGGTGCAGCTACTGTTAATGCTTGGGAGGGGTATAAATATCCAGTCTAGAGTAATTTACAATGCTGAGAGTGTAAGGAATATCACCTCTTCGTGTTAAGAGAAGGATTAGATTGAAGTCTGTCCCTAAAATGGAGGGCTTTGCTGCCTGTATGCTTCCATGGCTATCAGAAATCTCCCCCGCCAAACCACCCCAGATTCTCGGCCCCTGTGGTGGTCCACATTCTGCAGTCTGACTCAGTCTTCCACTGCTGTGATCCCTTCCCAACCTCTCCACCTCGCTGTTGTCAGCACAATCCTCTGCACACATTGTTCAGGACTTAAGCCCCGAACATTTGCGTTCTGCCTAAAAACTATTCTCTGAGGAAGACGAACCCCGCAGGTCACTCTCAGGGGGAGGCTGGTGAGTTCTCATGCTCCAGCTTCCCCAGCACCTGGAGATGGGTGGATATTTTCCTTGCTCCTTCCTCAAAATCCCCACTTCTTTTCATGCTCGCATGCCACAAGGAACCAGCTACTGTTCATCCACATGGAGGAAATTAACCTGGTCATGCCTTCTCAGTCACTAAGGATTGTAGCATGGGATTTACTGCCTTCCCATCTGGCACCATCCTTGGGGACTTTACCACCCTGGTCGGTGATTTAGCTAACATGGTATCCTCACAGTTCCTGGACCTCCCCCGTTTTGATATTTTTTCCCTTCATAACACCTCCATCAAATTCTTCCATGGTTATACCATAGAATTTGGCATTATCAACCAGTGCCCTGCCTCCAAAACTTCAGGCTTCTCATCCTCTGTTCACCATCTCCTGCTTTTCCAACTCACTTAGTTACTACCCCTACTCTGTTTCTTTGACCACATAGGGACCACCAATCCATCTACCCTACCATTTTTCAGTGACCATTATCTCCCCCACTACATCCCCCAAAGTCTCTTTCCCTCCTAGACTCTATGGTTTGCTGCTATAACCACGTCTTTACCTGTGCTCTCAACCCCTGCAGTGAGTTCAAAAGTGTCTCCCCAAAATTCATGTTGACTCAGTGTTAGAACATGACCTTCTTTGGAAATAGGGTCTTTGTGGATGCAGTTAGTTAAGAGGAGGAATACTAGAAGAGGATGGGCTCTATATCCAATGACTGATGCTCTTAGAAGAAGAGAAGAAGGACACATACTACATAGACACAGGGAAGAAGGCCATGTGGAGATGGAGGCAGGGAAGGGACTGGTGCTGCCACAAGCCAAGGGATGGCAAGGGTGGCTGGAAACCACTGGCCGCTGGCAGGAAGCATGGGGCAGTTGCTTCCTCAAAGCCTCTAAAAGAAACCAATGATTGTAACACCTTGATTTTACACTTCTGGCCTCCTGAACCGTGAGAGAAAAAATTCTCATTGTTTTAAGCCACCAAGTTCATGGTAACATTTTTGCAATAGCTCTCAGAAACTAATACAACCCTCTCTCCTCTGATTATATATATACACAGCAAAAATTCCAACACTTAATCCAGTTCTCCACTTTCTCCGGGGCTGCAACGAACTGCATTTTAAGTGAAAGAAAACTCATGAATGTGCTCACTGGTCTCACTTTACAATTTTGACCACAGATCTTAGAGTCTCACGACATCACCTGGTAACTCAATTATAATTTATAGTGTATCCCTTCTTCTATTCTCTGGGCCAAGTATTTCATACTTTCTTTTCCCTTTCAAGCTGGTGACTGCCTCTTATTACAGTGAGAAAATAGGAATAATAAGTAGAGAAATAATTATTCTTCCTTTCATCAAATCTAATAACTTAGGGACATTTGTACGCATATTTTTCTATTTTTCTTCCTGTTTCATTCATTTAATACAAAGCAAGTACTTTATAAATGGATACTATATGCCAGGCAATGTTATAAATTCTGAGGACAAGAAAGTCCCTTCCCTTTTGGTGACTACATTTTTGGGCAACAATCAAACAATAAATCAGTGAACACTTATTAAATACAATATTAGACATAAAATGTGTTATGAAAGAAAGCAAAACAGATGGAAAGCATAGCTATGGTGAGGAGGTAGGGTACGGTCTTAGGGAGGGTGTTCGGGGAAGACACTTCCGTTAGGTTTGAGCAGAGATCTGAATAAACTGAGGGGGAGGCATGAGCTGCTGGTGCTTCTCGGGCCAGCCCTTTGTGCTCTAGCACCCACCCAGCTTACCCTCCTCCGGAACTCTTTCTCCACAATTTTCACGCACATCCCCCCGGCATTATTAAGATCTCCTCTACTGGATCGTACAAGCACGGTATAATATCTGCCATCTCATGAAACCTGCTCCTGGAACCCACATCCCCATTATTTTGCTCCCCTTTATTATAAAACTTCTCCCCAAAGTTTCAATATGCATTGCCTTACCTCAAATCACCCCACACATTTTCATTCCTATCAACAACTTCCACCTTGTCAAGTGCAGTGGTCAATCTTTAACCCTCCTCTTATTTGACTTCTCAACAGCATTTGAAGCAGTCAACCACAAACCCTCTTTCTAAAATCATTTTCTTCAGTTGATTTCCCAGGTATCCCCAGTCTCCATTTCTTCCTGTATGCTCATTGGGCTCTCATTCTCAGTTTCCACGTGTCCAAGTGGTGGAGCTGCCCGGGGTTTAACCCTCGGACTCCTTTGCCTCTGCGTCTGCGCTCCTGTGTTCAGCAACCTCATCCTGTCTCACTGCTTTAAAAACCATCCACCTGCTGCTGACCCAGATTTTGTCTGCAAGCCCTCAGAGCTCCAGACTCGTGAGCATCCAGCTTCCTATTTAACATTTTTACTGATAGACATATCCAATTTAATGTGTATGGATCAAACTTGATTTCCTCAACTAAGAAGGTCAGCACTTTCCCACTCTTCCGCATCTCTTCCACCCCTAGATGCTCCATCCAAATGTTAAATATTCATTACCTTGACCTACTTTGTCTTTCTACATTGACATCCAGCACCAAGTCTGGTGAACATGACTCTCGAATCATGTCATCTTCTAGCACCTCTGCAACTGCCATCCTCACTCAAACCTCCACCGTCTCTCTCTCTAGGTTGGCAATAAGCTTCCTAAACTTTCCATTCACCTAACTTGCCCTACTTCCTTTGTTTATCCCTTACATTATCCAGAGTTCTCTCATTGAAACACAAATCAGATCATGTCATCCCCTGTACCAAGTGCTCCAGTGACTTTCTATTATGTTCAGAATAAAATTCTAAGTTTATGTCATGACTCAAGAGCCCCTAGGTGACCTGGCCCCAACTGAGCCCTCCAGCCTCAGTTCTCACTACCCTGCCCCTGTCCTCCTCACCTTCCTGAGGGCCCCCACCGTGACCCTCAGGTGTTTCTGATTCAAGCGTGTTTCTGAATCAGCGTGTTTCTGATTCAAGGTCTTGCACAAGTACTTCTCTGCTTGAGAGGCATTTTTTCCTCCATTGTCTACATGGCTTATTATCGCATTTCATTTAGGACTTTGTTCAAATTACTTCCTCTTCAGAGAGGCCTTATCTGACCATATTATTTAGAATAGCCCTGGACCTATATTATATCTAATCATTTTCTACCTCCTAACCTGCTTTATTTTTTCTTTGTGGTATTTGTTAGTGCCTAGTATTATATCTATTTACTTACTGGTTAATTATCTTTCTTACTAAAAGGTAAATATTAAAGGATAGGGAGTTTGTCTTATACACTATTTTAACTCTAGAGTCTCAAACATGGTAGTAATTAGATATATATTGGTTTAATTAATTGAGTAAAATATTTTATGAAAAATTTAAGTTCATAAAGAAAATTTATAAAATAAAGTTAATAATCAAAATAGAAATTAATCACTGACTAGCGTCCAAGTAGTTAGCTAAGTGCTTTGTAAATATCTTTAAAAAGTTTTTATTAACCAGAGAGCTAAGAGTATTCTAATCTCCATTTGACAGATAAGGAAAGGAGAATTTTGACAGTCTAAGAGACTTGCCTAAGGTCAAAGAACTGGTATTCGACCTAGGTTTGTGTGGTTCCAAAGTCCCAGGATATGAAATCTCAACCATGTAAATATTTATTCTTATTTATGACAGAAACAGAGCTGGTGATATTTCCAGTTGTATGCTGAAGTAGATACCCTAGCTGATATTCCTGATGAAAACAAATTCTTGGATAGAATAAAAATGCTTCAATGAGCTGTCACAAAAGTAAGGAATCCACCAAACACATAAAGGAGACTGGGAACTCTAAGAGATGAACAGTTTTCTAGGATATATTGAGTTTCAGAACCAAGTTTCCAATGTAAATTCTGACTGGTCACTTCGTCAGCATATTGAATACAACTGACTAGAGAATTACTAAAGATGGAACTGTAGTCTAGGGGGCCATGCAGTGAACTGGTAAGCCAGCAGGCTCATGAGAGGAGGCTGAGGAGTATGGATAATCATGCAGGGCATTCTAGCAGGCATTACAGAAGCTTAGACTACCAGGTCTCAAGTTGTCCCAACTTCGGGCTGCCAGGACACATGCTTTCAGATGATAATGGAAACAGCAGATACTATCAGTGTTTACTAAAGGACTGGCATGAGACCAGGATGTCCTTTTCCTCTACTCTCGCAGGGCACAGAAGTCACACATCTCTCTTCATACTTTTGGCCACCCTCTTTAGAAGCAATGGGCTCTCTGAGGGCTCGAGCATTTTTATCAAAACGAGATCCAACTTTTTAAAATTCAGCAAATTATAGGAATACAAAATTACATAGAAAATTTAGTTATTTTTTATTCACAAAGTAGTTGGGGATATGAGAAAAACTATATTTGTTATAGACAAAATTGTTGAGCTACATTTTATCCATATATCTGACTCTATGACATCACTATGCCTGTATATATTTTTTAATTTCAACTGACTAAAACCCCATCTAATTACATTCAAATCTAGCCAGTTTTTTACTTATAAATTTATAATTTTGATTGAAAGATAAAACTAAACATATGGGGGAAAATTGTTTTATCACAAGTTGCATTGTTTCAGTGCACACGACACTAACACAGTTTCATGTATCACTCACATTATCTGTTAAGTAATCAGTTGTTTGAACCTTTGTGCCTGGTCGAGAGACCTGGCTTCCGCAAATCTTTTAAGTAATTCTACAACTTTGGCAGTGGGGGAGAGACCGAGAGTTAAAGAATGTTTCTTGGCCCTGGCAGGGTAGCTCAGTTGGTTAAGCAGTGATTTTCAACCGATGTGCTGCAAGAAGCACACTGGTGTGCCACGAGAGTTTTTAAAACACGCAGTGCTTGACTATGTAGTCAGAGGCACTGACCTCTTTTCCCTTAGATCGTCATATTAAAAACATGACAACGGCCAACACAACAATAGCTGTCCAGTATGAATGAACCAAAATTATACCTATTATTTTTTTTCAGATCAGTAGAAAATATATTTATTGCTGTGCCACAGAATTTTAGAACTTAGTTTATGTGTGTCAGAAGATGAAATACATTGAAAATCACTGGGTTAGAGCATTGTCCTGATACACCAGGGTTGCGGTTTTGAACCCTGGTCAGGGCACATACAAAAATTAATCAGTAAATACATAAATAAATGAAACAAGACGTTGTTGTTTCCCTCCCTTTCTCTCTCTCTCTGAAATTAGTTAGTTGAAAAAAAGAATGTTTCTCCCTTCTGCTCATGTGAAAAGTTCCTGGCACCTAGACATCAGAGAGTAGAGGGCGTTTGGGGTGGTTCTGGAGTAAGGATTGAAACAGCAGCTTCATGAACATCCTGGTGATCATTACATCTCCTGTCTCAGGGCAATGGTTTGTGTAGATATAAAGGACAATCTACTAGGTAGTGAAAAGAGGGGTCTTTGCACTCACAGCAGGTGTTGCAGAGCCAGAAAGTGTCTACAGGCGGATTCTGATATGGAGGTGCTGAGTTGAGATCCAACGACCGTGCTGTCATTATCCATTTTGCTGACTCATTGAGGCTACAGGCTTTGTATTCATGACTGGCCCAATGCTGAGGGCTGATTAAGATATGACTTGCTCCAACAGAACTCCTACAATATGGTTGTATGCTGGGTAGGAAAGACAGACCAGGTAAGAAGGTATCATTTTAGCTCATATAGTTCATATTGCTATCAATCTTCAGGAAAAATGGCTTACAGAAGAATTTAGGACTAGCATATTAGAATCTCAAACTGAAACTGAGAGACATGGTGGGTGTTGCTAAATCCAGCCTCCTTCCCAGCTCCATGCCCTTTGCTTCATGTAGGACTTTTTCTCCACCAGCATTGCCATGACTGGAAAGCCCATTTCCTCGGGAGGGGACATGGTCTTCTGGACCAAGGCTGTCTTTCTTGCAAGGAAGCTCAATACCTGACTCATGTTTATGTCCGTTTGACTATGTGGATCACCCAGAGCAAGTTTTCGTCCTCAACCAGAGAGCATTCTTGTCCTCACCTGTATTACCTTCACTATGTTCAATTGTTATGTCTGTTAACTTTTAATATAACCTGTCCAAGCTCTAACATTCTAGTTAAATTATCTTTCCTGACTTGTAATTTTGTTGTTTTGAAATTCCATCTGTACTTTGTTAAAGTCTATCTCAAATGCCACATCTTTTCAAAAAAACTATCTCTAAAAATAATACTAAACATTGAAAATGTGTCAATAATATTTACAATTAAAATTAATCTTAATTTGCCCTGACTGGTGTAGCTCAGTGGATTGAGCACGGGCCTGAGAATCAAATGATCGCAGTTTGATTCCCAGTCAGGGCACATGCCTGGGTTGCAGGCCAGTCCCCAGCAGGGGACTCATGAGAGGCAACCATAGATTGACATTTCTCTTCCTCTCACCTCCCTTCCTCTCTAAAGATAAATAAGTAAAATATTAAAAACATTAATCTTAATTAATCTTAATCAAAATTAATCTTGATTCAATGCAAACTTAATGTTAGATTCACCACAAGCCATAATAATAAATGAACAAAATAATTAAAATACCAAATAACTGAAACTTATATAATTGAAGACAAGGAAGAGGAGCTCTTTCTTCCTTTACAAAGAGGTCTGACAATAATCTCTTAACTCTTTTTAGTTAATGAATAAGTCTATTCAACTTTTTAAACAGTTTTAAAATTTATTTCTACTTCTGTGTTCCTACTATCATTCTTAGTTAGGATTTCATCATTTCTTGACAATAGTCTTATGAAATTAAAATGAAAGCAGAGGGAAAGAGATCAGTAATTGGAGGCTCCCTATGTCCTGGGTAGCTTGTCATATGAGGATTTAGGAATGATTAAGATACAATCTGTGTCTTAAAAGAGATCTCATGGTCTACAGGGGAGACAGACATGCAAACAATTAATTATATTAAATTGTGATGAAAACAACAAAAGTAACAACATGAGACATAGCATTAGGGTTGAGGAGAGAGAGATTAACTTCTGTGCAGGGTTGTTAGAGAATGCTTTTCAGAAGTCACTTCCGAGCTGGGAGTTAGGGGAGTAGTAGGGCAAGGCATTCTGGGAAGAAAGAACAGCAGATGCCTGGCCTGCTGTGGATGATCTGACCTCAGCCTACCTACTCCATTCTCTATCTCATACTCATGGGCTCAAGCACTATCATATTGCTTTAGTCTCCCCATAACTCCAGGTAATTTTATGCCTTTTTACTTTTACGTGTGTTGTTTCATGTATTTTGTAGGCGATGATAACTAGGGAAGGTTTTTGAGCAAAGGAGAAACATGACCAAATTCTGTTTTAGAAATATTACTTTTGTGGCTCTGTTGAACCTGAACTGGAGTAGCAAAAGGCTACAGTTAGAGAAACCAGTCACAATACAATAAGAGTTAATACGACCTCAAACTAAGGTCATTGCAGTAGAGAGGTCAGAATGAGTATGAGATGTTAAAAAGGTGGGCTCACAACTGCTTGATATGTTGATGGAATTAGTAGGGAGAAGAAACAGGATGGGGTGAGAGGAATCTATGATGTCTCCTAGGTGTCAGCTTCAAGACATTGGTGTTCAGTGCTGCCACTGGCCAAGGCAGGGAATGCAGGAGGCTGAGCGCATTTGGGGGGAAGGTATGTTCCACCTTGCACGTAAGTGTCATGTGAGTCTTTTGGTACTGAAATGACAGTAGATAGCTGGATCTGAGGCTAGGTTTCAGGAAGGAGGTCTGAGTTAGGAATTTATATTGGGAGGCACATTATCACCTAGGGGATAAAGGAATCCATTTAAGAAGTGAAGAAAATATGGATGAAACTCATGCTTGACTTCTAAGGGAAGGAACTCACTGGGGTCACTGCTATGATAGGAACTGTTCTCAGAGTAGCCCACCTGGACAGAACGCTAGAGTTCCCAAAGTAAAATGGATGTCAATTTCTCTCACCTCAGTTTACTAAGAATGACCCACCCATGATGGGGAGGGTCCACCCTTTCAGACTGAGGCCCTTTAGCACTTGCCATCCTGAATATGGGATTATCTGGGTGCAAGAAACTTTCCTTGCACATGAGAATATGACTTGTGGTTTAATGAATTATTTAAAGAGGTGCTTTCCTCTCTAAGTAATTACGGTAAGACTTGCAACCTTAGGAAAGATAAATTATGAAATTATTCTGAAGTGAAGAAAGGACATGGTGTAGTAACAAATGTGAAAAAAAAAAACAATCTTCACAGTCTGGCAAAAGAGGAACAAAATACTGCCTGTGTTTCTCCAGTTACTATCCTAGGTAGGGCTACGCTGACTTGCTAACACAATTCATTGTGGAGTTGGCAGGCAGAAAATATTTAGAATAGCAAAGAGACACATATCTAGCAACTGTAGTGAAATAGAAGTCTCTCTTAATATCACTCAGTGACATTTATTCTGACAAGCACATAGTAAAGATTTAACATTTTTTTTAGAAGGGAAGGGGAGAGGAAGAGAAACAGCGAGAGAGAAACATCAGTTGGTTGCCTCTCGTCTGTGCACAGACCAGAGACCTAACCTGCAACCCAGGCATGTGCCCTGACCAGGAATCAAACTGGCAACATTTCACTTCATGGATTGGTGCCTAGCCTAACTGAGCCACACGGGTGAGGGCGACAAATTCTTATTAAATTAATCAATGACTTGATTGTTTCACCAAACAAACTTTTAACTTGCTTTTGCCTTTCCACGTTAATTCACTTTCTGGAAAAAGAAAACATTGACTATTGGACTTGGATACACAACTGTTGTCAAGGACCTTCCTCCAGTAGTCAGCACCTACATGTGCGCAGTCAATATCGAGGACAGAGAGAAAAGATGGAAAAAAGGGTAGGAAGAAAATGTTAAGTCCATATCTGTGTACACATTTATTCTCAAGATTTGGGGCAGTATAAATGGTCTATTCTAGAACAGTTATTCTTAACTTTGGGTCTGAATCACTTGAAATGCTTCAAAATAGAGATAGACTCAACAAGATTCCACCCTAGACCCACTGATTCAGAATTTCAGGAGGTGACATCAGGCTATGCATACATTTTTAAACTTCTGCTGATGACTGATTCTGTTGCACAACCTGGGTTGGGAACTGCTATCCTCAGATCTGACAAATCCTGGATACATTAATTAGTGAAGTTCTAAGCTTGCAGAACTGAAAGACCAGATCTTGGACCAAGAGTGTTTTAACTAACATGGGGACATCACGAGGCTCCCCTAATGAATCTGCCAGGCCTCGTTGTCTTGGCTGTGAAAGTCATCATCATCTGTGCCTTGTTCACAACACAGAACCCCACGCTCCCTGGTACACGGGGCAGAAACCTGGATTGATTGCTGACTAATAATTATCTTTGAGGAATTACCGACTGCACCAAGCTTAATTATCCTTCCTTAGGCACACTCTTCTTATATTCTTGCTGTTGTTGTTTTTTTCCTCAAAATAAACTTTTAGCTCCTCTTCAACTATTAGGACAAATGAAGTCACTAAACACATTTCACATAAACCACTAGCCACCTAATCATTGCTTATAATGTCATAAGTACCTGAGTGTACTTGTAACATCCCTGATGATCAATCCAAATATTTAGGTTTTATTTTCATCCTTACAGGAAAAGAAAATACCAGCAAATCAACCCTTTACCTCTCTGTTATCTAAAACTAATCCTTCGATAAACTCCTCATCCCCAAATTCAAAGCTACCATTGCCTGTGTGGTAGGGAGTTGGGCAGGGACCCCTGAATCAGACAAGGCTGTCGCTCGGGAAGCAGGCCCACTGTCATACTCCCTTGTGGGCTGTGGGCTCCAATTAAAAGATGGCTCTGCCACCTTGGAAGGTTTGATCAGGGCAGAAGAAATAGGGAAAACTACTGATCCACGTTCACGAGCATGCAAATTGTCAGTGTTGCCCTCAGCTCTGAGTCCAAAGCTGCATTCTTTAATGACACAGACTAGTTTGAAGCACGTACTTTCTCTTCTGAAAACTTTCACTTTTACTTTTCAATGGATTAATGTAAATAGATTAGGCAAATCTATTTTAAAAAAATAAAGTTTTACTGCCACACATATCAGATAATGTTTTTCTTTTCATAGGTTTGCTTTCTTTATGTGTAATAGT
Organism: Carollia perspicillata; assembly: GCA_004027735.1. Taxonomy (NCBI): domain Eukaryota; kingdom Metazoa; phylum Chordata; class Mammalia; order Chiroptera; family Phyllostomidae; genus Carollia; species Carollia perspicillata. Next base: position 51,602 of record PVKM010002194.1, on the reverse strand, counting down.
GCTATCTTGGGAATAGCCCTACCTAAAATACAAGGAAACAACCAATGCTTTTATGATAGAAAATCAGCCAACTGGAAATCCTTCCTTAATTCCAGAGGTAAACATATTCACTTACTGCCATTGTTAATGTCTGTGAATTCAGGTTATCTTTTTTGATGGAAAAAAGTTGGGTTGAGTTTAAACAGACTATTCATAAATGTCACTGAAATTGGGGTTGGAAGGGGAGAGGCTCCTTAGATCACTGTAAGAAGCATGAAGTCGTGTCTGACAGGAAGGACAGACTCAGGAATAACTAGCCCTGAGAACAACCTTCCAGAGAAGGGTGGTTCACAGCCCCAAGGGAAAGCACCCCTGACAACTCAACACAGTCTCAGACTCACACACACACTGATGCCTGCAAAGGGCCATGGGCAAATGTTACCTTGTTCTGAGACAGACTAGTTTACATATAAAGATATACATACATTTTATATATACAGGAAGCATCCCATATCACTAAGTAACCCTGAAGAAAAAATGGCAGTTTCCAGGAAATACCGATAAAGTATCAAATTAAAACTTCCTAAGTATTTTCTATACATTCCTTCTTTATGATGACTTGATGTTTAGAAGTGATTAAGATTTCTGGGCACAGTTGATAATCATCCATAAGATAAATTCAGAAGAAGAAAAGATAGTCATTGCTATAGATTCATATTCATAAGTCTATGACATTATATACACATGCATATGCATACTACCTCACTAATAAAAGGGTGATCAATATTTATTGAGTAGCTCCTATGTTTAAGACTTTTCTTCAAAATCTGAGGATGTGGTGGATGGATCAGGGTTCCAGTAAAGAATCATATGGCATATTAAAAATATTTAACAGAAACTGGTTTAAAGAAAGGATTATTTACAGTAGCGTGATCAAGATTAAGAAAGCCAACAAGGAATGTTGAAACATCAAGGGACTAGGAAGGGCAGGAAGCTTTTATCCCCACTGGGCCAGAATGAACAAGGAAGACAGTGTAACCAGAACATGGGGGCCCTGGAGGCTGGGTAGAAGGCCCCCCCCCCCGAATAGCAGCTGTGATTTTAGAGAAACTTGATGAGTCATGGAAGGAGAAGTGATGGGAGTAACCCTCAGATCTATTGCTGACGCCTTCCATTGACCCAATCCTTTAGGAAGCTGTGGGTAAGGAAGTGGACCATGCAACCCAACCCAAACAGTTAGTCCCGTAAGATCCAGAGCAAAGCTGAGAATATTTTGAGGAGGCAAATGAAGAATAAATAACCACCTCAATGGGAAAGCAAACACACAGAGAAAAGTTAATTATGGATACAATACAATAAATGGCAAATATCACACTATGGAGAACAATCAGTATGAAAACAGGGGAGAGCACAGCTTAGCAGTCAAGAGTATGGACTTTGGAAGTTGGCAGGCATTCCATCAAATCCAGGCCCTACCACCCACTGCAGTACCTATGACCTTGCCAAGTTACTGAACCTCTCTGTGCCTCAGCTGCATTCAGATGCAAATAATAGTGTTTATTCTATTGGGTTGTTATAAGACTTAAATGAGAAAACATATATAAATCTTTTGGCTTGGTACATGGCACACAGTAAGCACTCAATCAATGTTAATTACTGTCATTGTCATCATGTTACCATCATCATCATCATCATTATCACCAGTGGAGTTTAGTAGAAGAACTTACCGATGGCTCCTGGGGTGAGAGAAGGATGGGTAGAATTTAGAGAGGAGTGAAGAGAGAGGAAAGAACTCTGGAAAAGGTTAGTGGGGAGGGATGGCATGAATAGATTAGGAAGCAGAAAATCACAGAGCATGTGCCTGGGGTTAAATCAGGGGCAGTATATTCTGACTGAGAGTCACAAAATGTAGAAGGAGGAGATGGCTCAGTGATCAGGCCCCTTGAATGTCAAGTTGAACATTGGCCTTTATCTAGTGCATTGTGGAAAACAAACAAAACGTTTTAAAGCAAACAACAAGTTAAGAGGCATGTTTTTAGAGTGTGGTATGATGTGTGTGTTTATAATAGTAGTGCCTTTATAATATGGCAGAATTTAGGATGATCTCAGGTAGAGGAAGTAGTCAGGTTTAAGAGTGAATTATACAATTCTTTGAAAAAATATGGGGACAACTAATATAAATAAAGGCATTGATTAATATCTACTGGTCATTATAAGTACACTTACCCATTTCTCCTCCCAATAGTTATTGCTACCTTTGTACTCTCTGGGTCTCAGATGTGGTATTCATTAAAATCTCAATCTGCTTTTGCATTCAGTGATTCTATTCTAGTCTTAGTATTATTTGGCCATTAGTTTCTTACAACTTAAAAATTTTTAAAAAGTTTTGAAATCTGTTATTCTTTGGTTCATAGGAGAAACAAGGACTTTTAATGATAAAAGTATATAAATTGTCAAGGCAACCTTCCAGTTGCTGTGTTTCATAGGCCTAAATTAATCTAAGCTTCATAACAATCATGTGAAGAAATTTTATTACCATCCCCATTTTGCACATGAGAAAATTAAGGCCCAAGGCATTTAAGTAATTTTTACAATACATATAATCAATTAGAATTAATAGAACCCACATTTGTATGCAGCTATTCATGCTACGTATTTTCCAAAAAAGATCTTCACAGAATACACAGCTTCAATGATTAAAGTTCGATCTCAATGACATCATTTTGTCTTCAGCTACATTATATTTCATCTCTGTATCATATTACATCATATTTTTCATGCTATATTTTCAAGGTCCTTTGCTATTTATGAAGTTGGTATCTATGATCATATCTGGTCTTCACCATGATGAAATAAATCTGAAGTGGTTAACTAATTTGCTCAATGTCTCCAATTAGCAGGTAGCGCACAACTGGGACTTAAATACGGGTCTTCAAACCCCAAATTCTATATTTTTTCTACCAGAGAAAAGAGATTATAATTAAAAGCAGAAAACTGAGAGGCATCTCTTTACTTATGTAATAATCATTCAGAAAGAGCATGTTATATCTCTGACAACACCCTGGATTCTACTACAAGGAAAAAACAACCTCTGTCCACATCAAGGTACCTATTACCTCGAGGAGAGACAGAAGAATAGATGCAGAATGTGAGGGGCTGTCATCCCGTTGGTGCAGATACTCCGTGAGCACTAGGAAGGACCTGCTTAGCCTGGAGTAGGAGGAGATGGCAATTTTACTGGACCATGACTTGTGTGGAAAGAAAGATTTACTGAAGAAGTACCACATCAGTTGACTTTTGAAGAACATGTGTAGGAGTGGCAAAAACAGTGAGCTTGTACAAAGATTTGGTGGCTTTGAGCACACATAGCATTTGGGAGGTGCATGAAGCCTGACCTGGTGGGAGCACAGGGTAAAGGAGGAGGCTGAAGAGCAAATCCAGGACCTGATCATCCAGGGTAAGGAACTGGGACTTTGGCCTGCAGGACAGCAGTGAAGTGGTCAGATTTGCATATCAAGAGCCTCACTTTAGAAGCAACTTAGAGGATGAATGGGGGGGGGACTGAAACGAGGTTCAGACACCTGTAGATGGCTTCTAGCAACAGTCATCATGACAGAAAGCATCCCGTGGGCCTGTACAGGATGCATGGAAGGATAGATGGACTTATGAGTGAATAGGAGGGAATTGGAAGAGCTTTGGGACCCTTTAGATGTAGAATTAAGAGAAGGAGAAAGATCTCTAGAGTAATTTCTTGATTTCTAACTTGGGAAAATGTAGAATCTAGTGACAGTAAAAAATAAGAGATGGGTCATGTAGGAATGTTGGCATGTGTTCTGTTCATTCTGCATTTGGGATGGCTGTTCAGTATCCAAGGGGGGATGTCTCATAGGAAGTTAGATGTGTTTGGAGGCAGAAAGCTGTCTGAGCTGGTAATAGTTAGAAGTCAGCAATACATAACTGGTGCTTAACAATAACAGACGTTCCAAACATTAATTGACAATCATGTGTTAGGCATTAATTTTTCTAGGCATGCCAAATGTTTTATTGTCTCATTTAATTATCACTGGAAAACTTTTATGGAGGACATTATTTTCCCCCTTTTATGGGAGAGGAAAATGAGTTTCAAAGAGTTTATGAAATTAGTATAGTAATATGGAAGTCATGAGGATGGATGAATTAGGGAGATTATGTAGGGAAAAACAGGAGATATAGAGAACAGATTGGTAATTGACAGGGGTGAGGGGAGGGGAGTGAGTAAAATGGGTGAAGTTGGTCAAAAGATACAAACTTCCAGTTATAAAATAAGTAAATCCTGGGGTAGAATATATAGCATTGTGACTATAGTTAATAATACTGTGCTGTATATTTGAAAGTTGTTAAGAGTAGATCTTAAAAGTTTTCAGCACAAGAAAAAAACGTATAACTATGTGTGGAAATGAATTTAACTAGACTTATTGTAATGATCATTTTATAATATATATCAAATCATTATGTTATATACCTAAAACTAATACAAAGTTATATGTCAATCATATCTCAATTAAAAAAAAGAAGGTAGCATACAGCTCAGGTCATGAAGGAAAAACTGGAACAAATAGTATTTACTGAGTGCTTATTACATGCTATGAATGATTCTAAGTGTTAGTAATTTTTCCTAGAATTGAAGTGAACTAAAAATTCCTTTACTTCAAAAGAAAATCCCCACTTTTAAAAAATCTGTGATTATTTCTTTAATTATAATGTTTTAAAAATGCACCTAGTTAGAATTCAGTGGAAATGTGTGTTTATTTATTCCAAAGTACTGGTCGAATTTTGAAGAGCAAGACAATATTAGAAGAATGATGCTGAGTTATTATTTATCAGGAAAGAAATAGAAAGACTTCAGGTTTCAGTCAGATGCAAAAGCTTTTGGGGGCAGAGTTAGCAGAGGCTAGTGGTAGGGAGTAGCTGAGCTTTGTCTCCAGTCTTCGTTAACTGTATAACCCCCTTAATAAGTAGGATATTAGTGGAAAGAGTGAGAAAATAGTTACACTAATACATTGTTTGGTAAAAAACACAAAATTGAGGGTAGATATCATTAGAACCTAACTCTGAATTATGTTAGTCTTGTATGGTAGTTGATAGAAATTTCCTGATTCCTAATAATCATATCATAGATATCATTCATTGAGGGCTGGCCGTGTGTCAGATTCAGTACCAAGAATGTTATCAACATAATTTTATTTATTTGCCTAACGATTGATGGTTCTTGGCCTCACATCACACTTATAAGACTGTTACTATTTATCATGAGGATCCAGAGTCTCAGAGTGGTTAAATAACTTACCCAAAGTCACAGAGCTGAAGAAATTTAAACAACAACAACAAAACAAGCCAGTGATCCAATTCTGTTATATATGGCCTCTCAGAAATAAGAAATTCTCAGTAGGCAGGTCAAAAAAACCGTTCACAACTTTAGAATCACTTGCCTGTTTTGTGCATACCTTAACTTTTCAACAAAAAACTCTGAATTGTGTCTTCTTATTCTTATACCATTACACAGATATTTTTGCCAGATTTCTGATCATCGTCCCCATCATTCTTAAAATACAAATGACAATAGGCAAAGCCAGGTTGAACCCAAAACAGGAAATGAACAGATATGGCTGTTTCTTCCAGACTTACAGCCTCAGAGGCTGAAATGTTACTCGGATAGTCCGTTTGCCCCAGTGCAGTGAACAGGCTTAACACTGTGCAACTACGTACGAAAAAAGTGGGTCGTGACACACCAGCTGAGGAGAAAGTGAATTTAGAGGAAATGACAGCACTTAGCTAGGAAAAGTGTCACCTCTTCTAATTAGTTAATACAAAAGGTTTCATGGAAGAGGTGGAATTTCAGGAAATGTATGATAATTGCAGATTTCACTGCATGAATCATTGTGCTTGGCTTCCACAAGTTTGTCTGCAAATAAAAGAATTTTTTAACATGGTGGTCATCTGTGGTTTCCACAGGGTATTAGGTAGACCATTCTGTGGTTTTCATGATGTTTACCCGAATGAGTTATCTAAAAATAAGTAAACCAGTAAATAAAATATAGATACAAATTAAAACAGACATATATTAAATCAAATAAAACATTTATGGTCAAATGAAGCACTTAAATTTTAGTATTTGCTAAGTTTCTATTGAACTGTGTGATAGTTTTCTTCATCCTTTATTAAGCAGAGGAAACAAAGTTTAGATGGAACATATAATCATGGGAAATAATATCCATTAAGATGATTAAGATGGTTAGCTTTTTTGAAAGTCAGTGCCTTTCCTCTGTATGGCTAAAGAAACCTTGCAAACATTTACGATTGAGAGAACAAGGTATGTTATACATTTAGCTTTACCACTACAGATAAAATGAATTTCAAATGTTCGTACAGGGTCAAAGTAATTATGTTCATTTTTTACCACAACTAGCCTACATTTTATTTTTTGATCTCAAGCAATTTGTTTTGGAATGAATTTAACATAGTTTAGTGAATTTTTCTACATTAGATTAGGAGGATAAAACAGAACTCAAAACACATCCCCAACCAATAAAAGCAGCTAAATATATTCTTGAACTCATATTTAATGATTCTGTGATTATAAAATTATTTCTAACCATATATGTATGTATGTATACAAATGTGGCTATATAACACATTCTCTTCATATGGCTACATAAAATTACTTTGAGAATGAAGTGATATAAAATATTAAGCATAGTAATAATAGTACATAGTCATTATGATTATTTGTATCATTATTATATTTTCATATATGAAGACTGACTTTCAGCAAATGTTTTCTATAGATAACAAAGCAGCAAACTCACTTACTAGGATATTGCTTATGCTTCTTGGTACATTTCAATCATCTGCTGGATTTAACTGAAATGTTAAATTTATTAGTATCTTTAATAATGTGCTTAATTTCAAAAGTATGAGTGAAGTTTATTTCTGGGCAGCTCCTAAAAGGACCTCATTCAATATATTCATACTTAATCACTATCATGACAAGGGATCTTTCTTAAAATTAAGAAATTATTATTCTTCATAATATATTTATACCAGGACAATAATTATTAACAGCTCTTGATCTCTTATAATATTTATCCTATTGGTCAAACAATAGTCTCAAATATAATAAACAACAGCCACAAATATAATAAACAATAAATTCATTTATTTTATTGTAATAGGATTAATAGGACTAATAATAGGACTAATAATGCAAAATCATTTAAGCAAATAACTTTTTATATTTTTTATTTCTGAATCTCTAATAAAATATTTTTTATTTTAATTGATTATACTATATAATTTTTCAGCTAGTTAGTGACAGAATTAATATTATGAGCTGGATTAGTTAATTATAGACTTCGGTTTCTTAGGAACATTTTCTTGGATACATTGGCTGAAACATTACAGGAAAATGATTTGAAGAGACTTCCAAGGATTTAAAATTCAACAAAATATGGCTATTTAATGGCCCATCAGATAACATGGCAAGGCAGTATTTATAGCAATATGTTCTCTTCAGAATGACACAGGTGCTTACCAAGTTATTGTTTTAGACTACAGTAAAGCAGGGATAAGATCATTTCAATTCCCTCAAAATATTCAACCCTAAAAAACTGTTCTGAAGAACTGCAGTAAATACACTCTGCAAAAGGGATGGGCGTGGTGCTCTAGGTGGAGCACAAGCCCGTTCTTCCTGGGAAAGTCACCTCCAGTTACAACGAAAGGAAGTAAATCATGTCACAACTTGCATGTATTGTCATCAGAGTTTCCAAGTAAGAAACACTTGTTTTCTAGACAACTGAAGAGACTAAGAAGGAAACTTTAGGTGGCCTACCTGAATAACTTCTCTGAAGGGCTTTGCACCTTCACTCTTTTAAATACTTCATAAAAAATTTAGTGGCACCATACTTTCGGAATTTAAAAAAATACCTCAACATTTGTGCCCATCAAGTTATATTTTCTCTTAATTAACTGTAAAAAGACTGAATATTTCTATGTTTGATAGTGTTAAAATATGGCAGAAATAGCATTACATTGTTCATTGATGATTTGAGGATATTCCTAATTTTAGAGGATTGGAGCAGTAATAAGAAATGAGGAAAAAAGAGGTATACAGTTATGTAGTTGAAGATTTTGAATTCACAAATTGTTACCTTTGAACACTAGTACTGTAAGTTTCCTGTTAAAATGGCAGTGCAACACAGAAAAATATGTTTTCCTAAAATATAAGTGATCAAAGGGCATGTTCTCAACAGAAAATTGAGCAAATATATGAGAGAGGAGAATATAATGACAATTCAAAATCTTGCAATCCAAAAAGCTATCAGAGAGAATCCCTAATGGAACTGCTGCTTGTTGTGAAGTTATATATGTGCTGATGTGATAGCTCTGATCACTGGAATTTGATTCCAGGAAAATATCCCATCACATTAGCTGTTTAGCTATCTCCACAACTCATCTGGCCTCCACTAAATCCACTGTTTTCTCCATTTTTAACCTAGAAAAGGACCTGAAAAATGGTGAATTGGAATATTGAAATTTGCTTGCAAACTTTCAACTGAGAAAATAATTTACATTGGATGAAAATATATTTCGAGTAGTGCAGAGCCTTTTCTATTTGTCCCATGTGTTATACATATGTCAAATTAATGGTTACCTGGGCTTGCTTCATTCTTATCTGTCTACCCGCCTAATCCACAGGGGCCCATCCTTCAAGATCAATCTTAGATATAAGGCCCTTGGGTAATTCTTTTCTAACACCCCCTATTTGGTTAACTGCACCTTCTACTTACTTTAACATGACTCTCTTGTTCTGCCTGTACTGTGTTATAATTTATCTGTCTGCTTCAGTTCCAGAATGCAAACTTACTGAGGACAGCGATTTCCACTATTAATCACTTTCTCTCTGGTACCCAAGAGCGAGCCTGGCCCATGGAGGGTCCTCAAAACATACAGATGAATGAAATATAAAAACCAGAAAGTTGGGTGTTATCATTTGTATTAAGGCTATTTTTAAAATTTTAATAACATTAAAAATGATTTTGAATACTGAAAAGTTAGGACACAAAAAATCATGTGATGCTGTTTTTTAAAAGCTTGGAAAAACAGCAAAGAAAGAAAAGGGTTATCTACATATTTTAAGGTACTTTGTATACCCATCCCCCAAATCTCATAGTATGAATTAGTATCTTTAGAAAGAATAGATTTCTCATGGGTAGCCAGAAGGAAGGTGTGTTTTGAACAGCTGTTTTAATCCATGAAAGGAGAAGGATTTTGCCATTAAAAGAACATGTGTCCAGAACTTGACCTGTGTGGCTCAGGTTGGATGCCATCCCTCAAACCAAAAGGTCACCAGTTTGATTCCTGTTCAGGGCATATGCCTAGATTGTGGGCTCTATCCCCAGCTGGGGCACGTGCAGGAGGCAATGACAGATGTTTCTGTCACACGCTGATGTTTTCTTTCCCTCTCTTCCTCCCTTCCCTTCTCTCTAAAAAATAAAATAAAATAAAAATAAATTTTTAAAAAGGATGTGTGTCCATTTAGATGATACTAGTCTATGCAAAATATTCCCTGGAGGTAGGTTTAAATCTGAATACTGAGAAATTTTATTTTCTCATAATCAAAGCTTGTGCAATACAATTTTAAAAGGAAGATATACTCTGACAATGTAGAATCATCAGTGGTGATTTGGAGAGGTGATAGTATTCACTGAAAAAAAGGTCTGTCTTACAGACAACTGTTCTGGGTTCAAATCCCAGCTCCATTTTTTTTTTTTAGCTTCTTGAACTTATACAAAGTATTAAATTCTTTTTTTAATTCCTCAATTTCTTTATCTGTGAAGTGGGAAAAATGGTATCTATCTTAGAGAGCAAAAACACCACGAATTTCCAAACAAAAACAAACAAGCAAAAAAATATTACAGGGCTTGACACTTCATGTATTTTCAACAAATATTGTGTACTACTATTTTACCTCAGCCCACTTGTCCTGTTCATCATCATTAACAATTAAGGAACATATCTTAAATCCTGTCTTTTAGATCTAAGTGTGAGAAATATAATTAAAATAATACACATCTGACTAGAAACCAATATAAGACAAAGTTAATAGGCTATCGTATCACTATAAAGTCATAAGAATAATATATGAAATATTAATATGGAAAATTATTTTTCAAATTCAAAGAATAGAGGATGAAAATTGGTAATGACAGAGGTCCAGGGAAGGCACCAAGTTGTCATTATGGGTTTATTTACTATTTATTCTTTTTTGGGGAACATGGATAACTTATCATTACAAGTTAAAGGAAAGCCACATTTAGCGGTGCTTTTCAAAATAATTCAAAAGACAGACTTTAGTTTGCATGCCACATAACCAAAATAATACATATCAGTCTCTCCCTAGACATCAAAGTTCCTATTTAGTAAGCAGTTCTCTTATCTATCCTGTTGGGAATCTTGGCTGTTTTTGCTTTAACCAAGTATCCCTGGTATTTTTTCTTCCTTATTTTAGCTAATGGGTACAGTTATTGCTACTTTCTGTGTTCCTGGTGCTTCTGAACCTTGGCTCACAAATGTGCTAAGGAATCAAAAACTTTGACATTCTGTCTCAGGCACATTTTGAGCAACAGAGAGACTGTGTCCAAAGGTCACATTGAGATCCTGAGGGAGGTAAAGCTCAGAGTTATACAACTTGGTGCTGAGGAGCCCCTCTCCTGGGCACCAGCTCAAGCACTGACTTGTGAACCCATGTGCCACAACCAAAAAGTCAACTAATTTTTCTCTTAAAAAATAGTAAAAACTTCTATCCATACTTGTTGAAGAAATGCTTTTATACCCATTATTTTATGCCTTTCTTTTAACAAAAATTACTTTAATTGTTGCTCAAGTACAGTTTTCTGTCTTTTACTCCCATCCCAGTCCACCCCCGCAGTGCTCCCCCTCTCCCTCCCATTTCCACCCCCCTTAGTTTTTGTCTACGTGTCCTTTATACTTGTTCCTGTGACCCCTTCCACTTTTCCCCTGAAAATCCCTCCCCTCTCCCCTCTGGTTACTGTCAGCCTGTTTTTTATTTCAATGTCTTTGGTTATATTTTGCTTGCTTGTTTGTTTTGTTGTTTAGGTTCCTGTTAAAGGTGAGATCATGTGGTATTTGTCATTTCCTTCTTCCCATCTCCCTCTGAGAAAGGGATAACAAGGATTATTCCCACCCCACATTTTCTGGATGAGGTCTTATGATTTGTCTAAGCCACAACTGTACTATTCAAGAGACAAAAATTTAGCCTGAACCCCTCTGAGTTAGACCTTCAGCCTTCTCCTCCAATGATTAATAGTTTCCAAACTGTGTTTCAATGAATGTTGGCTTCATGTGATATGATACGATCAAGAACTCTATCATCAAGTCCATTGTCAAGGGAGGTAGGAACCATTGTATTAAAGACAAGTCAGCTGTTCACTGCATTTCCTTAATATGTCAGTGTTAGTTGTCAATAGGAAAGAAAGAAAGTGTCCCACATTCCCTAACCTTATTTCACCAGGATCATCTACAAGTCAGACAAGATGATTACATTTAGGGAAATCTGCCTTAGTTAATACTTATTGGACAGCATAGATGTTTCAGTGGATGTCTAACCATTCAAAATTCTGATAGCTACTGGCTCTGTCCTCAGCAGTCAGCAGCCATATTGTGCCTGAAATCCCCCCGACAATGGAGAGGAACTGAGCCATCGACCTTTTGGCCCAGGTATTCTTATGAGTTTACACTTTCACAATCAAAGGCCCAAGGAAGTAGAGAAATTTGTTTTAATATAGTATAACTTGAAGAAAATAACTTACAGCTTTGACCATGTGTATTATTTTAAAAGTTGACTTTAGTACACAAGTTAAAATAGCCATCCCTTATGTCTCTGAGTTGTATTGAAATCAGCCTGAGGAGATTTGGGGGGTATTTTGGAAAAGGGAGATGAATGTTCCCATGTGGAAATAATAGTGTTTTGGGAAAAAATTAAAGAAATATTAATTTGTGTTGTGTACACTCATTCCCAGGGGACCCGTACAAGGAAATGAAAAAGAAAACCTTCCCACCATTGGTGAGACAAATGAAAGATTCTGTTTTCACTGGTTTACGAAATAATCCCCCAAATATTTAGCAACAGTATCTTTGTTTCTCTCATTTCAGATGCTTCATGGGGATAAAAGACTGCATTTACAAGGAGAAAATGGCCCTATTCACAACTTCAACCATCCGAATTGAAAACTGGTAGCATCCAATGTTTTTAATTAATAACATGGCTGCTATTCATATTAGCTCATATGGGATTACTGTTAGTGAATGTGCTATAATCTCATTCTAAACAGGACTGCCAAACGGAGGAAAGGCTGCAGAGACAGATGCAGTAGGAACGTTCCTGTGGTCCTAGTTTTTACCTAAGATGATTGAAATGCACGGCTGGTGTAAAGGAACCCCTATCCTAAAAGATGAGCATTGATTTAAAGGAATACAAATCCCCTCCATGGCAGGGCTAGAAACATTTTCAGCTACTCGGCTGGGCACCCAGAAAAACTGGTTTGCATCCCAGTCCCGCCACTTCCTTGTTATGTGACCTTCAGCATGTTTCTTAATCTTTCTCTAAGCCTCAGTTGCTTAATTGCAAGGTGGAGATAACTGTGTCCATTTCTCAGAGGTGCAGTAAGGGTGAAATGAGATCATGAATGTAAAATGTAAAACGTAAGTGTCCTTTTGTGGTCTAAGCCCTCAGTAACTGTTCTCTTCACTGGCAACCAAAATGAGGTTAGGGTTGGGGGAGGCTGATAATTTGAGAAACTTTTTGTTAAACTGATGAATCTGTCCTGAGTTGTAAAGAATTTAAGATACGGAAACATGATCCCTGGAAATGCTCCTCAGAAACACTGCAGTGTATTTTCTTTTTCTAGATTGCTATCTGCATGTTCACCACAAGGAGTACCTACCAGGAAGCGAGCAAAACAATCTGTGCCCGACTTTCGAGATTTGGAAACTTGTTAGTTCACTTGATATTTTAAGTGAAATTGCTGAAAAACAAAACACTTCCCTCCAAAATCCCACTCTTTAAAAAAGATCTTACGTATTTATTTTTAGAGAGAGGGGAAGGGAGGGAGGAAGAGAGAGAAAGAAACATCGATGTGAAAGAGAAATATTGATCAGTTTTGCACCCTAGTCAGGGACCCAACCCTCAACCCAGACGTGTGCCCTGCGCAGGAATCCAACCAGGCGACTTTTGCTTTGCGGGAGGGTGTCCAACCCACTGAGCCACACGGGTCAGGGCAACCCCACTCTTAATCTAAACAAGCAGTGGTTGAGAAGGGACCTGTAAAACCTATAAAGTCATCCCAACTATGGAGAAAAACAACACAGATCTGTTTACAAACTCTGGCTTATTGGGATGAGGAAAATAATGTATAAAATAAAAGAGACAAAAATTTAGGTCAAACATGAAAAAGCTGTTTCACACAGTGAATAGTATATATATGATACTTGTTATCCTCAAAAGATAGTTTAGATTGAAACATAAATCACTTTCAGAATAATTAGCTGAATTCATGGATGGCAGATTTATAAGGGACTTCTGAGAGCAATCAGAATGTTTGTGGTTTATCTAGCATCTTTTGAGGTCGCTCTGATAGTTGGAAAGCATATCCCACAAAGCATCCCCGACTCACCAGGGTGTTTTATTACTTTAAATTTTAATACTCTTACTTGGAAGAGAGTTTTTGGTCCATATTCAATTGTAGTCAGATGAGCAGGTTGTCAGGAAGGCAGTCTTGTGCTTTGCTAAGTTAGGAGCTACCTAAGGCTCTTTGACTCTGCACACACACTGGGCTGGAGACAGTTACTCAAGTTCCTGGAGACAGCTTATCACAGCCAAGAAACTATAACTCAACTTCTTACTCATCAAGCTTGGATTAAAAAGACAATACGTGATAGATGGCTACGTTCTTCATCCATGTTCACAGATTATGACCAGAGCTTGGGAAAGCAATTTATTTGACACGAACCTATTTATTTACCAATTTTAGCTTAATTTTCAAGACATTTCCTAGGGACTAGAAATACCTGAAGCTTGAAAAAGAGACAGTGAACAAAGAAGCAGATAAATTACTTTTCTCTTGAAGACATCTGAATTACTTTAGAGTATCTGTTTTCTCGAAAAAGTTGGCTTTTGCTTTGGACGAAGTTTTTAGCTATGGTACACTCTCGACTGAATGGTGAATACCAGCTTTTAAGATGAAAACCACTGTGGCACTACACTTGAGTGATATTTCTCATGCGATTGGTTCTGTAGTCTGATGTCCTTGACGGCTGGCCTGGGAAAGCGGCGAGGCGATTGTTCACTCCTCCACTCTATTTATATACAGCTATTGAAAGTTAAAGGCTTTCTCCTGGGCTTGGCCTCTTTAATTAGAGTGCAAAACACAATTCCCATTAAGATGCCACTTGAAGCAAGGAAACCGTATTCATATCCTGTGAGCCAGTGTGGATTTTTCCACTCATGGCCATTTAAATGTCTCAGTTCCTGAACGTAAGAATGAGGGTGTCACACACTTAGCATTTCCAGGATTTGGGATGGGGGAATCCTGTGAGCGCTGTCTCATGACTTGAGGAAATTTATCTATTCTGAGAAACTCATACTGATTTATCCCTCTAATAATTACTCATTTTTAATTTGAGAGTCATTTGAAAGGCGAGAGTCTCACTGCAGTGATTCATTTCTCTCTTTCATGGGGATTAAGTGCAGCACTGGACAAAGTACAATGTGAGTTGCATCATTTTATACTACAAATAAGACCAACATGAGATATTACAGAATGGACATTTTCCAAAGTTTAATTCTGCTTTCTGTCAACAGCAGGATTAACTTTAAGGGTGTTCTTTTTCCTCCTTTTTTTCCTTAAGCATCTTTAATTCTAATGTCATGTGTAAGGGGCTCTCAGAAATGGGACCAGTACAGCAAACACGTGGTAAAATCCCCTGTTTCTAATCCCATGGAGGACTTCAAGTGGTGGTCCTTTGAGGCTGGCCTTTGTTAGAATTATGGGAACAAGGCTTAGAGACAGGGATTGTCTCTAAGTGAAGAAACTCAGAACATCTGTGTGTTTGAGCACATGCACCACATGGTGACCAGGTAAAGCCCAAACACTCAAGTGACAAAGGTGAAGACAGCTCATGAAAAGGAGAGCAAGCGTTTGAAGGGGGTGTGTGCGCGTGCGCACATGCACACAAGTGGGCAGGCACGTGTATAAAATTAGGGACCAGAGTGCCCGGAAACTAGATGATAGATGTAGAATAACAATACAAAGAGCAAACAAGAAAATATTAATATGCAAATATAAATACAGAAGTATAGAATTAGAAGATAAATGCCTTCCACGAGTACAGTTAATCTTGCTGGAGCTCAATGCATTCTGTTGCCCTTCCAGATTTTTGGCAAGAAAGCTCTGGGAATGGAATGGATAGGATTATTATACTCCTTTTATAACCAATAACTTTCATTGGTTTAGAGAATCTTTTGGGGATGGTAGTGGTTGGATGGATGTTAAGAGATAAAGTTTTTTGTCCTGGTCCTGTATTTAGACAAGTCACCTGCCCTCTCTGGAGTTCAGTTTTCCCATCTGTAAAATGAGTTAATGAATTCTGAAGTCCCTGCCATTGCTGAGATAATCAACATAAAACTAGTATTTTTAGAGAGAATTTTTAACCTCTGTTCACATAAAAATTAATGTCCATTCATTGTTCTGATTTCTTTTAGCTTTTGTACATTTCTTTCAGAAGATAACTGTAAAAGATCTGTTTGCTTTCAAAAAAGTAAGCCTCCACTTAAAAGATAATATCTTCTCATAGTGAAGTAAAGAGAAGTACCCATATTTTGCTGTGTGTAATGCACACTTTTTGCCCAAAATTTTGAGGGAAAAATAAGGATGTGCCTTATACATGGGTATAAAGATTGCATATGGTAGATATAATAATCCCAAGTATAATATGCACAAAACAGTGGCTGTGCATTATACAAGGCAAAATATGGTATGTAGACTTGGTGTTACAAATTGGTATTGCTGTTATCTGATGCTTCAGTTATCTGTTTCTAAAATTTTTCTTTTATACTTAATTTCTTTGCATTGCTATATTTCATCCTGATCATTAAAGATAATTTACTATCTCTTCTTGAGTTACCAGAAAAAAAGGGGGTTAGGAGGAAGGAAGGAAGGAAAGAAACTACAGAAAATTTTAGGATGTCTATTGTTAAAATTTTATGTGCCAACATCATTCTATCACTCTTAAGTTAGAGCAAGAAAACAAATGACAGCGTTTCTCCTTGTGTGTGCTTCTTTACTTCAAAACATAAATATATAAGCCTATACATTTGTTAACCCCTCTCTCCTTTCCTAAAGTCAGAGTCTCATACCAGAGGCTACATTTCTGCTGCCTCACCTCTAATAACCCCCTCACCCTCCCAACACACTGACTCCTGATCCCACCTACTACTGAAACTGTTCTTGCCAAGGTTACCCAACAGACACTCCTCACTCACCCTCCATAGAAATCAATTTTTCAACAATGTTTTCTTCCCCCCAAAAGCCCATGACATCAGTCTTTCCTGTTTTTTTTTTTTTAACTTTTCTACTTTTTATTCATCTATTAGAATTCCCTCTTTATCTGCCCAGCCTTTAGATGCTGTGTTCACCAGGCCTGTGTCACTGAGTATTTTTTCTTCACATGCTCTTGCTGGGTGATTTCCCTTATACAATTTTTTTTAAAATCTCAAGTCTAAATCTCTTCTCTGAAGCTCCAGGCCAATGTTTCCAGCTGCCTTCCAGAATTCTCCACCCACAGACATCTTACATGCAAACATTTAAAATCCAACTCTTTATATGCCGCCAAAACCTACTTCCCTTCCCATAATTTCTGTCTCAGCAATGCCCCACAATCTACCCAATTATCCAACTTAATCTGAAAGCATTCTGTCACCCCTTACTTCTGGTCAATTATCCAGCCCATCCCTTCCTCTCTGTTTCCACTATCAAGATTCAGGACTCGGTCATTTCTTGCTTGAATTTACTGCAAAGTCCTATTTGCATTTCTGATTCCAGTCTTTTCTGCAATCACTTCTGTACAACACAGGTAGAAAATTTTGTTTTTGGAAATAGTCATCCAACAATGTCATCCCACCTCTTCATTCCCAAGGCTTGAAAACTTTCTGTTTAACTTCCTGTTAAAATGTAAACTTTTTGCCTGGGTTTTCTAGTACTTCATTATCTTCCCTTGCCTGCCTGTCCAGTTTGTCTTTCCGCACCCACACTCTGCTCTGCCAGCCTATATTAATCAAGGTCTCTTGAAGCAGCCATGCTCTTCCAACAACCGGTTTGCAAATGTTCTTTGTTGGCGGTGGAGTGTCTTTGCTCCTTGACTTAGAGGAGTGAGTTGGGATTGTCTACTTGTCTTCTACCTGGACCATGAACTACTGCAGGGGAGGCCTTGGTCTTACACTTCTCGTTCCAGGGCTCCCACAAGTTCTGAATAAAGCAAAACTTCATATACAAACTAAAATCTAGTTTTAAAATTTCAACTTGCTTGTCAAAGTTATTTTAAAATTGCTGTATGACTAAAGCATGTTTTATTTCCTCTTGTTTTTAGCTTTATGAAATTATATACAGATACTTTCTTCTGATAGAAAGAAACTAAATTTTTGTTCATTCTCATGTCAGATTTCTAACCGACAGATTTAAGTTGTTTTTTTCGAAGATCAGCTACATGTTCTTTTAGAGGGTCCCGACCAGTCATCATGAATCTTTGACATTTTTCTTTACTATTCTGACCATAGTATAAAAATGTAGTGGCTTGCTGTCAAACTAAGGAAAGGACCAATTATAAATTATCAAATGAAATTAAAAGTCTGTGTGCAGATTTTCTTCTGTCTTGTTTCATAATTAACATTGCTTCTTGATTTACTTTACGGATAGTGAACAACACTCACCACACTTGATTGTTTCTGCTCATTCATTTGCCTCTGTCTCCCTTTGTCCGTGAGCTGTACAAGAGCAGGGACCATGTCTGTGTTTCAACATCATGTCTCTAGCACCAGACCTGACCAACAGGTGGCACAAAGTAAGTATTTTTAAATGAATATTGAAACACTTAGTTTTTGTCTTATATGAGTCCAATTTTTACACACATAAAAGACAAAGTTAATCCACTAAAGATGAGAGAAAATGTCACACAGGCCACAAAAAGTGTATTGGGCTAACTCTATCATGAAATACTAAAAAACAATTTTGTTTTTTATTCAATTTTATGTCATCCTAAGTGTGATTCCTATTCATAACTTGCTGAGAGTTTTGTCATGCAAAGCAACCTTTTGGTCAGCCATAGTCTGTCTGCTAAATGCATCCAGAGTGAGTTTCATACTGATTATACTTGGCATTAACTTTATAGGGAATACGCACAACAAAATAGATTTCTATGACTAAGTCAGAGAAGCAAAGACAAATGTTTCAAGAATCACTCTACCTATAAGAACACAAACACTGGGTTTAGAAGTATTCATTAACCCCAACAGATTTACAACAATAAACTTTCCCAGTATTATAAAATAAATTTTCCCTCTGCAGTTTCTTCATTAGTGACCATTTCATCAGGGAGTCATAGCACATCAAGGGAGGCCCATAACAGACTCATTTAAATATTCTCATATTCTTCTCAGACTCATATTCTTCATTTAATATCATTAAAGCAAGCCATTGTCTTTGCACTCATGGTTGTTAAAAAGAAAATAGTCTTTCTAAAGAATGTGCATCTGGTTAGGAGAGAACAGGATAAACCCGGAGTTACAAAAAGTGACATTTTTGTTTCCTGATTCAGCACAAGGAACGCCAGAGTCCCGGCAGTGGTGTGAGACCCCAGGTCCAGCCCTGACCCGGACGTGGGTATTGCAAAAACAGAATGAGATGGCCAGCTAAGGTGGGAGTGCCCGGAATGGTTGAAATACATTCCATTTTTCTGGGAAATATCACTCTGTTTTGTAATAAAGCTGGAATGATTTTCCAACCAAGATGCTGTCAATGAAGAAAACCATGAACTTTCCAGTTCCCCAAATGTAGGGAGAAAACAAGTTCAATAACTGTTTATAAAAACGAATCCAGTAAAAAGGGGGCTCTGTCAACGATAAACATTTATTTCATTCCACGTGTTCAGTATGCGAAAAGAACACATTGAAAGTCGGCCAAACATCATCAGTAGTAGTCTTCACAGAGTCCCTGAATCTTGTGTTGAGAGTTTTCTCTACCTAAAATCATTTTATTCTACTTTCAAATGAATTAACAGTAGGCCAACATAGAGAAAAGCGAGGGCAAACTGGAATAGCATGCAAACTAGCACACTTACGTGCAACTTACGTGACACTGTGTCTTCTTTCTAATTCTGTGATCTAAATTCTGTGCAATCTCAAAAGCCAACTCTTCCTTGCCCCAACTAAATGTCAGTCCCAGCACTTTGTCCTCTCAGCAGCAGACCCATACTCTGCCTTCTGTGACTGCTCGTGTGTCCTTACTCTTCTGAGCTCCATGCAGACATCCTCACTCATCTCTGCAATGCCCGACGTGATTCCTCGTCAGTGGAATCCAATCTAGCTTCCTTGAGTAATTGCACCTTTTTTAAAGCTTGTAAGCATTTGAACATACTATAACTATTATAACCCATACTAAACTGCTATTAATAATTGAACATCTAATTTAGAAATAGTTAATATCTTTAAGGTGATTTATATAAATGAAGATATCATGAAAATGGTGTGTGATTCTCTTTTCTTCTCTCTTATTTTGTTGGTTCCTAGTGTTCATACTTAAAGTTCCCACCAATATTTCTTGCAACTATGTGCTATGGAACTGCAGCTTTTTGTGCCCAGTAATTCTCATGTAGGTCTAATATGTACCCCCACACATCTCGATTCCCTTAGTCATCTCATTCTCATTTCATTCACACCCTCTCTTTATACTTGGTTTGTTCTCTAATTCCAAATACCCTAGGACTCCTGCTCCTTAATTCAGTGGGAAATATTTGGGTTCTGGTGAACTTGAAGCGAAAGAAAACTGGACCCTTACATGACAGAGAGGGCAGAGTGGACTGTTAAGTTACCATTCTGGAACAGGAGACCCAGGTTAGTGGTGAGGTTATGAGGAAATGGAAGTGGAGAGGATTCAAGAAAATGAACACTGAACCACCAAGGTCTGTAGTAGGAAGAGCCGAAGTTACAAGAGGCTTGTTGGTGGAAGAGGTGTCATGATATAACATCTTCAGGTGTGGCATTGCTGGACTTATAGCTGGAGAGGTGACTAAGGCACACTAATAGAGTAGGTACTGGGAGAAAGAGCCTGCCAGCAGTGGGGCCACGCATCCCCTAAGGGTAAACAGCAGATCCCTCTCACACTTGGCAAAGGGTCAACTCAGACTGCAGGCAGGCTAGAACCGATGGCTGAAAGGCAAGTTTAGTAGTTAGGAAGGGGCAAGACTGCAGGGATTTCTGGTTGGGAGCTTAGCTTATTCTCTAGTAGGCGGTACAGTCAGATTCAAGTATATCTTTCTGCATAAGAGGGAGTCCCTTAAATGGCAGCTGGTGGAAGCTTCAGAGATCCTTAGTTACAACAGGGGGCCAGAGTGCACATTGGGAACCAGACTACTACTCCAAGCACACTTAATGGGGACAAATGTTAGAAAACGAAGGAGGGAATTATGACTAAGTACACACACAAGTAGCCAGAGTACACCATAAACCCCACTGGAGAGAGGAAACTGGTGCCACGCCCAAACCCCTCAGGGTACGTAGAGTTACGAATTTGTTTCTTTTGTTCTAGTTAACGGGTAGGGCTATGATCATGGGGCCTTTTGTACCTGTGCCACACACTCAGGAGCAGGCAGGTATAAACACAGAGAAGAAAGGGAGGAGCTCGATGTAGGCTCCAAGCCCTCCTGTTGCCACTAAGAGCCTGCAGAGCCTGGCAAACCCTGGTGGACAATTCACGTCCCAGATCCAGTGTTAGTGTTTTACAGCTTTCCTCACACTCACTGTGCACAGAGAGCACCCCAGATGCAACAGCCATTGCCACCAGTGCCACCATCACTGTCATTACTATTATTATTTCCTTCAGGGTCAAAACCATCATCTCAGCAGTTAGGTGATCACCCCTCAGCCCACTTAAAATGTCATCCAACTGCTCACAATTGACTGATGAGAATTCGCTCAAAAATTAGAAACAATATTTTGAATAGCACATAACTTAGAGTCTTATCCCAATTCTGGGAATCCTGGTTAAAGTATAAACGGTGTAGGCAGTTCAGATGCTTTTGCTTGGAATAGCAGAAAATCCATTTCAAACTGGGTTAAACAATAAGAGGAATTGCTTTCTCATGTGATGAAATGTCCATAGAGAGGGCTGTCTTCAGGTGTGGCCTGATCCAGTGGCTCAATGATATCGCCAGGGACCAGGGTTTCTTTCCTTCCTTCTTTCTTGCCTTCTGCAGTTTCTCTCTCTGAGGCAAGCTTGCTGGAATTGCTAGGCTACAGGTGTCTTTATTTATGTACAGCAGAAAAGAGAATATCTTTGCCTCTGCATTCTAGAAAATGTCTGGCACTTCACTGTGATTGAAACATCTTCAGGAAGTTGCCGACTCAGGAACTAATCAGTCTGTTGATTGGCTAAACAGAGGCCAGGTGCTCTACCTGGATCCTAGGGTGATGGCAGTTTTCTCAGAAATACATGATCCTAAAGGAGAAATTGGAGATTTGGGGAAGGAGAGAAAGAAGAATGGATACTGATGGAGCTATCAATCAGGTGCAAACAAGAAACTAACTCTAGTTAATGTAAAGAATGTATTACAAGGACATTGGGTAGCTTAACAAACTATCAGAAAGGCTGAAAAACCAGGATGAGTAAAAAGTGCATGTATCGATTTTGTAGGGCTGCCACAACAAATACTACAAACTAGAAGGTTTACACATAATTTGTCTCAAAGCTCCTGAGGACAGAAGTCTGAGACTAGTGTGTCAGCAGGGTAGGTTTCTTCTGAGGCACTGAGGGGTATAAGTGAGAATCTGTTCTGTGCCTCTCTCCTAGGTTCTGGTGGTTTGCTGGCAATCTGTGGAGTTCCTTCACTTGTAGAGGCACCGCCCTGATTTCTGCCTACATGCTCATATAATGTTCTCCCTGAACAAATGAATGACTGTCTCTGTTTCCAAAGTTCCCTTTTTATACAAGAATGTAGTCATATTCCACTAGGTCCCACCTAATGACCTTGTATTAATTTGATCATCTGCAAAGACCCTATTTGCATGTAGGGTCCCATTCTCAGGTCCTAGAGAGCTAGGTTTCAACATCTTTTGGCTGATACAATTCAATCGATAACTATACAGTAATCAACTCATACCCCAGCAACTACCTTGCCAGGTGCCACCTGTGGCATCTCAGCCACTGGATTCTTGATGATGCTTCTGCCGGCTGCAGCATCCCCTGAAGCTGTGCCTGCCTCACAGTGTCACTGCCTCATGGTAGCCCTGTGACATCAGGATGTGGCAAGAGGGAGCGTCTGGCTCCTTCTCCTTATCTTCTCCTCCCCAAAGATTCACAAAATTTGGTGTTCTCTCAACACAGGAGAAGCCCTCAGTTGCTGGGCAGCCAAAAATGAAAACTACAGATGGCAACCAACAAACTGAATTCTTTCTTGCTTTTGCACAGGAGAGTGTCAGGGGAAAGGTATGCACTGTGTCCTAAAGGGGCTGGGGGGTTCTGATTCTGATAAAGAGTAAAAAGGAGTAGAAATGACAGGCTAAAAAAGCCAAAGACTCCTCCTGTTCTGCATTTTGTCCTCAGTTTATCTTCCTCTACTGTGGATGAAAAGAAACTGTGTTTGATGGTTCTTAAAAAACAGAGACAGACAGACATCAATGTGAGAGAGAAACATTAATCAGTTGCCTCCCACACATGCCTTGACCAGGGATCAAACCCACAACCCAATGATGGCTCTTTTAAGCTGGGCAATGCGTGTGAGCGGAGCTCAGCCAAGCGATGCTCAGGAGTGAGGCTGCTGCTGCAGGGGCCGCAGTCCTTCAGAGTTGTCCTCCTGACATCCGCACACTGGCAGACTCATGGGACACCGTGATGAGCCTCCAGAGCTCCCCATTTGCTCCTGAAATAACACCAAGAAGACTGTGTATCTGCAAAAAGCCTACTCAAGATAGGATAACTTTTATGCTCTAGTAAGGTCATGATTCATTCCCTGGTGATAACCCTATGTGTCCACCTAGCCTATAAAGTTGTAACTTGCTGGGGTTAGAGCCTATCTCACTGATCATACTATTTTCAGTTACTAGGTTGGCACTTGGCATATTTTTGGTGGCTAGAAAATGTCAGATGAATTAGTGAATGGATGGGTAAAAATCTCTGTGTGTGAGTGTTGGCTTTCAGGATGAGGCCCAGGCAGAAGTGAGCAAGCAACTTTTGAAAGGACCTTAACTTGAGAAGAAAATGTGCTCAGCGCAGTTTTACTATGATCCATGACGTAATTTTTATTATAGCTGTGGTGCTTAAGATACAGTCATACCTTGGTACTCATTGGCTTCAGAACTCATCAAACCCTGTACTCATTGCATTTTGACGGGAGAAAAATGTTTCAGCATCGGGTGCTTGCTTGGGACTTGTTGCACTTGTTAGACTCTGTGTGAGTCAGGATGCTGCCGCGCAAGAGAAAATGCTTCCTCGTTGGTTCTGGCACTCCCCACGAGTTCCAGAAGGAATTAACGACGAGTACCGAGGTACCACTGTCATAGGGAAAAAGCAGAGATTTCGGATGTACACTTACTCGCCCGGAAGGGCAGGACTTGCTTGCGTCTGGGTTTGCATTGCAGCAGAAGTTTCTCGCGCTGGGCTTCAGGCTACTTCTGCGCCTTCTGCAAAGAGAAACCCCAGCAGAGATTTTGCTAACATTTTGCCACTCTCACCTTTCTAAAAGTGACTTTGAACTAAATTGTCATTGCCTCAGTTCCAGATTGTTACTCATTGGTGTATATTTTTAATTCTTATCCTGAAAATCAAATAAATAATAACCAAAAGATAATAACTAACACAATTTAAAATGTGAACTGAGAACAGAATCTGAAATGTTTCAGCCTGGGTTGTATTCAACTCTGAAAAGGCCCTGACTCAGCTTTTTGAGTTTGATTTCTCTCATAGTTCTAGAAGCACATAAGAATTAATTTCAAACAAAAAATGTCTTATTTGTGTAATACAAGTTTGAACTTAGTTAAAAAAAAACATGTTTTTTAAATTAAACTTCCTTTGAAAAACAAAGGCTTAAGCGAAGGGAAAATGTTTTGGAAAACTTGAAGCTTCAAAAAACAAAACTTGAAGAAAAATAAAAATGGTTTTAGGGCTTTCTGAAAAATCCCCAGGACGCGGACCCCGCCTTCTCTCATTCATCATAGGGACTGGGCTGCACACTCTCGCCCTCCCAGCATGAAAACAGAACCTCTTCGGAGGGGCCAGTCAAGAGTTAATTACTCTTTTACCATTACTTTCATTCTTCCCTTCTATCTCTGTTTATAATTTTTAATTAAAATGCAAATGACTTGATATTGTAGGTTTAAAAATGTCAGACAATTACTTCTCAGTGTGGAGAAAGCATGTCTGATCAGTGGCTGTCAGAAGTAAACACTGATTCACTTTTATCCTAAATTATTCACTTGGTCCTTTTCATTTTTGCAACACAAGATAACTAACTAAACTACAATTTTCTAAAAAAAATGTATATTTAAAAATGCTTATTGAACAGCACATATTGAATGCTAACCATGTACATGGTATCCTGTTAGGAGCATGCCAAAGCAAGAAAGATATTAAAAAGATGTCCCTGTACATCACTGCTGTAAAGCCTTTTTCATATCTTTTTATTCGTATCATCCTTCAGACTCAGCTTTCAGACTTCTAGAATAATTTTCTATTTCATCTTGTGAAGGCGTTGTGCTTTCCTTGCAAACTATCTGTGATTATTCTATTCTAGAAATCTTTTGTCCACCAGTCTTATTGCATGAATGTTCCCCTTATGCTACTACGGCAGGATTTAACCAGCGCACCCATCGGCACTCTCACTAGTTCATACCTTCATATTCAGACTCACGCTATTTTGGGCAAGGGTAGTAAACTCAAATGCAATTACTGCCCAGAAGAGTAACAGAAAATGCGAAATAAAAAAAAAGGAGCGGTAGGGCTTTGACACCTGGGGAATACATGGAGCTAGTCAGATAGAACATAACTATTAAGTATTTTTTGTCCGTCTGTGGATTTTGCTTTTCTTTCTTTCTTTAAAAAAAATATTTTTAACACTGATAAGACAATACAGACCTCCTCCATTTTAAAACACAAATACTACAATTTGTGGTCTGTTGCTAATTTCTGACTATGACAACAATAAGCAATTTAAAATATTTTCTTATGAGAGTGCCGTTAACAAAAATAATTAAAATACAATAAACTGAACACCAACTCTCATTACTAGGTTGACCTGTCAGAGACATACCATGTATTGAATTCTCAGGAACTCTTAGGGTCATGTTTCTCTTTCTCTTATTATGAATTAATTGTTTGAGAGTTCTTGTGGGTACATTTCTGCTTTGGGTATTTACTAGGAATCATTAGATACGGTGTCTGTTTTCTATTGGGTTGACTCTAAATTCAACCCAAGACTCTTCAATCATTATTCCCCAAATTCAGAGGGAGTGCTCAGTTTACCAGCAGAGAGACAAGCTGATCTCGAAAGAATATGGGAAAGAATAACAGCTGCTTTAAACAAATCTTACAAACACAATTTAGCACAGACACATAACAGGAAGAGAAAATAAAGGCTGGCTAATCGCCAGTGGGCCAGGGTGTGCCCCGGAGCTCTGAATCTGGAAAGTATTAATTCCTATTTTTTCTCTCACCTTCCCAAAGGTTCAGGGAGTACATTGATGTCTGGAGTCAAAACTACACAAGATGCATTTTTGCCAGAGCATCTGGTTCTCCGGGAACTCCATTGCCTGCTTTCTTGCTGCCTTTAACCTTTTTGTCTGAAGCATGTTCTGGCAGCCAAGGATGTGTCTGAATTACTTTGTGTTTTCAGGAATCCCACTTTCTCTTCACTCATAAAATCTGCAACCTGGTGTGGGGATGTCTGAAATATGTCTCCCAAGCCATTCATTTGGGGGGAGGGTAATGGAACCAGTCACTTTAGATCCACCCACATTTCAACTCGCATCCCACCCAGAGATTGGGGTTTCCTTCTGTCAAATGGTCTGTAGTAAAAACCACAAACCCTCTGGTGATCAGTGAAATCAGGTCTTTGTAGTCTCTGCCTGATAAATGAGGTAGCTGTTAGATCTCTGTTCTTTTGTGAAAATAATACAAAATGAAGTAAATATAAAAAGGAAAATTGATACAGCTTTTAAGAGCAAAGATATCAAGTTTGTAAAACACTTGACATTTATTACACAATTGTTGGCATCAAACATAGGTGCTTTATTATGTTAAAAAAATCTTTTAGAAAAGCAACCATTTTAAGAGTATGAAGGGCCTAAAATGTGCATCTCTCAAATAAGCTTCTTCCTTTACTGTACCAGAACCAAATATGTTACATAATATGAATTAGATAAAACCACAATCAGTGGCCTTCCTCCTCCAGACACAGACGATTCCTTCATGGCAGGGCCTGGTTACACCATTTTCAGTGTTAAGAATCACATGGAAGATTATAACTACAATGATTAAAGTTTTCCAAAGAATGTTTTATGAATTTTTACAGCAACAACTTCTCTTTTCCCGTTGCAGGCTGTGGGAGGTTACTAATGGCTCAGTATTTCTTTTTCTCTTTTTAATTCTGAAATGATGCATTCCATTTTTTAAAAGAGGTTTTAGAAGAAACGATTCTATTGCAAGTTCATAAAGGTAACCAGGTCCATTAACTTCACACTAATTAATATGTAAATTAGCTCATATGACTGTAAATTGGGGGAAGGCTACATAAATGCATATCTTCTTAGAGGGAGAAGCTGATCTGCATAACACCGTGCATATCGATTCTCCCAGTAAAACACAAGGAACAGGGTGGATATGTAGATATCTGTGAGTGGTGCTTGTTACTATATGTAAGTGTTAAGCTAAAAGTCTACCTTTGTAAGGATTGTATGTGAACTACCTATTCAAGAATAAATTCAATGGCATTTATTCTAAAAAGAAAGACTTTATGTCTCTTAAAGAGCTTGAGCAACTAGCAAATCGCGCCCTATTAAAATGCTTAAAAATTCATTCCATACTTACTGATTGGATTGAGAACCTTCAAGTATCAGTTTTGTATAAAATTTTATACAAAGTCATTTGTATAAAATTATTAAAGTATAATAATAATATATATATATCAGTTTAGGCTTAACTTCTTTAATAGCTAATGTTTATCTAGCACTTTCATTTTTCCAATTTAAACCTCATGCATATGTAAAAGAACTTGGGCTTAAAAATTTAAGTGATGCCCTTTAGGGCTGTTGAACTAATAGATGGAAATAGGACTGAAATCTCTGTCCTGACTCCAGAACCCATAAGCTGCCCCTTAGAACAGTGGTTTCAATGACTCATAGAAAGAAATAGATACACAGATATTTATATTTGAATCACAAGTTTTACAAAGTAATGCTTGTCCTTATTATATATAAATCACTTCTATTTTAAAATTGTGTGTGTTAAATTTGGCTATAGATTTTACAACCAATGGACCATAATTCATAAACGAGCTACGATCACACTCTGAAAAGCTGTGCACAGGGTCCCTCGTTGCAGGGCTATGTCGTGCAACCTACGTAATTTCACAGGGCTCTGTGCTGAGAGGGGCCTTGGTTGAATGTTCCGACATTGTCACCTTGAAAGTCTTAATTTAGTCTCTGAGCTTGTGTTTTGAAAGTGAAGTCCAAGAGAGGAGCAGAATGTGAACTTGAGTGGAGCAGATATTGTGCAATTTGTATGTCTGCTCTTCTCGCCACCCATTCACATCAGCATTCACGATGCCCCATGAGCACGAAATCTAGTGGACCCACGATGCATGGGAATTCAGAGAGACTCGCAGTGAGTACAAGGTAAGTGACTGGTACTCACTGTGACAGACTTTCAGAGGCCATGCTTTCAGTTCAAACCTGAAATTACTTCAAAGGAGAAACACAGCCTTGCTATTCTAAGAGATACAAATTACATACTGACTTTATGTCTTTTCTTATTCCTATTACTTTCTTGTATTAGCCAACCACTTATCCTGAAAATGATGAGATAAAAGGAAAGGGAAAGCCAGGGCAACTCAGACTTCTTTTTTTCTCAGTCCTTTCTTAGTCATCAACGAGGCAAAGATACAACATATTGGTGGAAAATACGTGTGCCAAGACATGTAATGAAAACAATCGATTTAGTTTGTGTAGCATTTCCAATGCTCTGGTAAGAACAAAATGCAAATGCACATATTGGTTATTGTGTAATTTTGGTGATTTTCCATATGAGTTAAATGCTATTGCATTTGCATTTGAACTGTCTTTGCATAGAATAAAGATAAATGATAAAATTTATGCAAATAATTGAAAAGTTCTTCCTTAGAATGACATTAAATAGCAACTAAAAAACTGTGATAGAGAGAGAAAGACCACCAAGGAAAGAAAAAAAGTACTTTTTAGTACCTTAATGACACAGGTTTCCTAGTTTTTGAATATGGGACCTGGAATTTTCATTTTGTTCTGGGTTCTGCAAATTATGTAGCTGGCTATAGCAGGTTGAATGGTAGCCCCCCAAATAATACATCCATGTATTAATCTCTAGAACCTGTGAATATTATCTTTTATGGCAAAAGAGTAAATATTACCCTTATATAGCAAAAGATATAGCAAAAGATGTGATTAGGGATCTCGAGAGGAAGATCCTATGCTGGGTTATCTAGGTGGGCCCTAAACGCAACCATATGTAACCTTATAAGACAGATACACAGAGAGGAGGGGGTAATGTGGCCGCGGAGGCTGAGATTGGGGTGATGTGGCCACAAGCAAAGGAATGCCCAAGGCTACCGAAAGCTGAAAGACAGGGAATAGAATCTCCTCTAGTCTCCGGATGAATTGATTTCAGATTTCTTGCTTCCAGAACTGTGACAGAAACAATTTCTGTTGTTTTAAGCCACCCGATTTGTGGTAACTTATTACAGAGCCCTGAGAAACTATGACCTGGCTCTGTCTCATTGAACTGCTTTTCCCTAACAAGACATATGGGCCTTGCTCAAGAAGGGTTTTTCCGCGACACCAGCCCATGGAGATCTCTTTCTTCTCTAGAGGTGGTTGTACTTAGTCATCCCCAACCATGAGGATGGCAGTTTCTGATCATCTCACAGGCTCAATTTGCCCCTTTCTTTTGGTTCTGGGCTCTACACTCCTCGGGCATGAGATCATACTCAATGCCCATACCCTCCAGACTGTCTTGAACAAAGCTAGTTCCACAGAAAATTCTCAGTGGATTCCTGTGGAATACTGATGAGGTTTTAATCTTAATTTTGTTTTTCTTATTGAACCTTTAGAGAGTTTATGGAAGGAAATGAATCTCCCATCCTTACTTGAAATGAATAGAGAAAATCAACATGAAATCTCAAACATATTTTATTTTTAAAAAGCGATTGTTATACAGCGGTCTAAAGGTATTTGAAACTCAAAAGGTCTAATTACTTTACCCTTGCAATTGAAGAAGTCCAGTGCAGCTGCCGCGTGCTCCAGAGGCTGTTCTGCTGCCATATCAGACATGGCTGCTCTGGTCACACGTAGTAGAATTTAGGGCTCATAGGGCAGACATTCTGGGATAAGGGCTTTTCTATATCCTTTGAATTGTAACTTGGAATAGAACACTGTAACTTGGTCTGCATAGGACAGAAAGTATACAAGTCTCCTTTAAAGGATATATGAATCTTACTTTAAGCTTTATCTTAATTGTGTGGAATTCAATTTTTTTTTAATTTTAGAAGATCCTCTAAATATAAATTTAGTTCAGCAAATATTTATTAGAAGCCCTTACTAGTTAGCTGTGGGGAATACAAAAATGAGTAAGACACAGTCCATGTTCTGAAGTGACTGACTCTCTAAGAGGGTCGAGTAATTGCCTAACTTCAATCTGGTAACTAAAACTATTCAGGTAATATGTGCACACACTCAGACATGTACACAATTACACACACACACAAACTGCAGGCCTGTCAAGGGAGACAAGGCAATTAATTCTGAGAGGAATGATGGGGATAGGCTCATTAGAGACTATGATATTTGGACTGCATCTCAAAGAATGGAAATTTCGTCACCACTCACACCATTTTAGAGGAAGGATGTTCTGGGCAGAGACCTTGCACAAGCCAGGGGAATGTGAGCACTGTGGTCTGCGCTGCAAGGCCCTGCTGGTCCATGAACGACGCTTCTGGAGGCTGTGTGTGTGAGAAGGTGGGTAGGCGATGTGACTCGAGAAGGTGTTTGAACTCAATCACTCAGAGCCTCAGACTGCAGGCTGCGGAGATCATACTTTATCCCATAGGATGTGAGACACTTTGCAGGTTTTTGAGAAAGGAAACATGTAACCCAACCTTCGTGCCATGTTAATGAGGTGTGGATTGAAGAGATAAGGGTTTAGTTGTAGAGGAAGCTATCACACCGGTCTAAGGAAGAGATTTTGACACATGGATTTGGGAAGTAGCTCGGGAAATGTAAGTAAAGAAATAGAGTTGTTTGAGAGATAATTAAAAAGTAGAATCAACAGGATTTAGTGACTGATGAGACATGAGTATAGAAAGAAGTTAAAGATGAGTCCGATAGAAGTAGCCTGGGAGCAGGAGGCTTTAAATGAAAATATGCAGGGAACTTAGGAGGTGCAGTTCTTAAAAAGAAACTCTCCAGAAGAGCATCACTTTAGGACATGGCAACTTTGAATCGCCAGAAACATTTTGAATTGGAGCTCAGGAGATGTAAAATTTGGAGTCGCCGGTGTGGAGAAGGTGCCTGAAGCCATGAGAGAAGACAAGAGGGTAGAAAGAACAGAGTGAGAGGAAAGGAAGGAAAAAGGGGAAAGTGTTTGTGGTAGAAAATTTGCCTAAACTACAACACTCCTGAAATCCAGAGCCAAAAAAGCTTTTTAGTCAGGTTTATTGAAGTATAAATTTATGTAGTGAATTTGCCCTTTTTAGAGTGAACAAGCCCTGTGAGTTTTGACAAATACACATAGTTGTGTAACTACCACCAGAATCAAGGTCTAGAGCATTTTCATTCCTCTCCTAAAATTCCTGTACGCCCCTTAGTCGTCAGTCTCCCACACCCCAGCCGCCGGGCATCGACTAGTCAGTTTTCTAAGCCTATATTTTAAATGAAAATTTCTTTTCATTCTTTTTTTTTAAGATTTTTTAATTTTGTTTATCTTTAGAGGGGAAGGGAAGGAGAGAGGGAGAAAAATATCAATGTATGGTTGCCTCTCATGTGTCCCCTGCTGGGAACTGGCCTGCAACCCAGGCATGTGCCCTGACTGGGAATCGAACCATGGTTGTTTGGTTCACAGGCCCACGCTCAGTTCACTGAGCTACACCAGCCAGGGCCTAACCCTATATTTTGAGTTTGGCTTCCTTTACTAAGCATAACTGAGATTCCTCTAAGTTGTTATGAGAATTGATAGTTCATTCTTTTTTATTGATGAGCAATACTCCATTGTGTGGATTTAACACAGTTTGATGCATCTACCAGTTGGTGCACATTTGAGTTGTTTCCCGTTTTTGTTGATTATGAATGAAGCCACTATACACATTTGCATACAGACTTCTGTGGAGACATACGTTTTCATTTTTCTTGGGTAAATACTTAGGAGTAAGATTGTTGGGGAGTACGGCAGGTGCATATTTAACTTCATAAGAAACTGCCAAACTATTTTCCAGAGTAGCTGTACAATTTTGCACCCCTATCTGTAGCGAATGAGAGTTCTGTTGCTACATCCCTACCAGCACTTGACATTGTCATTGTTGTTATTATTGTTATCCATTGGGTGCGATGATATCTCATTGCAATCCATTTCTTTGTATGTATATCAAAATATGTGCACTCATCTGGGAAAGGGGTTGTGACACCATCAGATTCTCGAAGGTTCAGGAACCTGAAGGTAAAGCCTCATTACAAGTTTTGAGAATGAAGAGGGGGCAGGAAAGCTCACTGAGAAGATAGAGAAGAGTTTTACCATGTGGAGTCTGCTATGCCAAGGGAAGAAGAAAGCCTATGATGTGAACTAACCAAGGGATACTCTATCAGCAAGGGGAAATCCCTGGTGATCTTTGAGATGCTATTTCAGTGGAGTGGGAGGAAGGAGAGGTGAGATATAGGAGTGTGCTGGTTTGAAGCAGAAATGAAAAATAAGGGAATGGAGGCACATATGCAGACCCTTCTTCTAGCTATCACACTAAAGGACAATGCAAGCTAATACCTGTGACTAGAGACAGCACTTATGGGGAGCCCCAGAGGGGGCAGTTTTGATAAAAGTTAGCAAAGGGACTGGTATGAAAATTACTTATTTTTGTTATGTGGTTCTTTAATGTGTATTTGATTTTACTGGCATTTACTTCAAGTTTTCCTGAGAAGCAAATTCACTTTACCACTAATGCCACTGACTTGGCTGAAAAGAACTTTTGGGCACACAGAGTGGTATTTTGGCCCCAAGCACAAGTCCAAGGGTTTTACAACACGCACTAAGTGTGCCCTCAGGGGATTCTACAAGTCAGCTGACAAGTGCAGCAGCGCCACAACCACTGCCCTTTCCCGGACTGGGCGCTGCTGTGCACAGCCTCAGCCGGTCTCTCTGGGCATTTTCCCAGACACGGAAGAGATGAATGCACTGAAACAAGAAAGGAATCTGCATGTGGTCAGTAAGGATCATCACTCTACTTTTAGTCAACTTATGAGAAAAGTTGTGGAATGAGAGGAGACAAAGCTTTAGTAAAACTCAAGACATCTGCCTACAGAGACCAGTTTTTTCAGTCAGGAGGTATAATTTGAATATAAGAATCATCCATTCCTGAGTCTTTCTCTCTCTCTTCTACTCTTTCAATACCTAAAGAAACTAGAAAGCAGAAGACACTTAAGTTACACTTTCCCCTACCATTTCTCGTCTCTCTCTCACACACACACACACACACACACACACACACACACACACAGCTCCATATTTTGATCCATGCTAGCTCACTCTCTCATCCTCCACTGTTTTCATTTGGAATTGGGTCAGGGACATGTGGTGGTGGGGCTGTGAGTAGCTTGTCCTCCACTAGTTCCTCTCTAAGGAGCTGACATAAAGGTACCACATTAATACCATGTTAAGACTGGAAATCTCATCTAATACTTACTTCTTCCCCTTTACTTGTCTTCGATGCTATGCTCAGGGTTCCACTTGACTTTTTTACGTGGCAAAGCTAAACTCTGGAACAGGTCGCAAAATAGGTTGCTGCTGCTTTGGTCCAATGGAAAGCGCATAGATGTGGAATCGACAGAAATGGGTTTAACACACAGCTCTGTCCTGTGCTAGCCATGTTATTAACTCTTCCTGTCTCAGGATTTCCATCAATGAAATAGAAATAAATGGTTCCTAATTCACATTTCATCTTGTATTGGACATTCAAACAATGTCATGAAAGCCCGTGTGAACTAACTCTAGAAGGTCCTACAGTTACTGGGCATTGCTATTATCACTCTCTACAAACTGAAGGCCAGGGTGCCCCTGCTGCATGCTGGGAAACCTGACAGCACTGACCCCCGCTCCCTGGAAGCTACCATCAAAGCAGCTCTTGCCTAAGAAGTCTGTCCCCTCTGTCCCTTTCTCTTCCCTGCCCTGCCTTCCTTCCACCTTTTAGAAACAGATTTCAACACGTATTGTAAGCTATACTTTCCAATGTAGACATCCCTGAAGCAGGTGGCATTATATTCACAGGGCTCTGTAGCTCTCTTTTCTTGGTTTTACTATTATGATTAAGAATAATCTTTTCAAAGTAATGTCTCTCCTGCACCATTTACTACTCATTTCCTCCACAGCATCAATTCCAGTCATTTGGTGGGATGCTCTTAAAGGGAGAATTCAGGGAAACATTGGTGCAAGTGAAGCCCCCAGGCCATAAGGAAGTGAATTGTAGATGCAGCTTTCTGATACATTTGAGGGTAGATAGTTATTTCCTGAGACTGGTTCTCTTTGCCCACACCATTACTTCACAGATACTTCTGGTCTCTGCTCAGCCAGTTTCTAATAATGTTCCATTTGAATTAACTAGCTATTGAATATGGCTTTTTTTTTAAAGGCCTATGTGAATGAAAGCCTTTATCTCAGAGTTTTAGACAAGGCACTATATAGTCAGACTATATAGAAATCTTGTCAAGGTGCATGATAGATAAGATAAGTTAGCTTATGATAAGCTAGGACCTAAGATAATGACAATGTGATAATGTGTTTTCTTACAGAATTGGGGTTACACACTGCCATTTGCCTATAACAATACATCCCACTCATATTAATGCGAAGGGTATTCCTGGGCCAAGGATAAACACAGCCCTTTAGGATTTCAAAACTGGGTGAAGACTTTGAAATAATGGCTGGTCAATGGGTAGATCATCACATGACTGAGTTAGAGATAATGATCTCTCGTTTCAAAGTTCCCTTGAGGAATGTTGTGCTTTTTGTTTGCATTCTCTGATCTGCACTCTGTCAAAAAACGTTAAAAGTGGAAAGACAGAATGATTATAAGATCGTAGAAATCCAGCTATTTTTGCCTTTATTTGACAAAATTGGGTACATTCCCATTTATTTTAAACCATGACTTGATAAGCCGTATTTGTATGCTCAGAGTCCAGTAGACAAAAAGCATTACTTGAGTGAAATGATAAACGACATTGACCTGCATAAGTGCCGGAAAGGTCTGCTCCGTGACACTCACTTGTTAACTTAGCCTTTCTCCTCAGCTTTTTATTTAGAAAATGATTCTTCTGCTCTTTTCAAACCTAGTTGGGGAGGGTGGACAAAGAATAAATAGCCCCCTGAAAGAAGCCCTCTAAAGAGATGGATTTAAGATTCTAATTTCTCTCAAATCTTTAACAATTTCTCCCCATTATATCTACCTGTGAGGTCTCCAAGCTGCTCTAGGATGAGATTATCCTGAGGTCAGCGTGTCACCCTGGCAGATCAGCGCCAGCCCGTGTCCAAGTCCTGCGTCGCGCAGAAGGCGAACTGACCCAGAGAGGTGAGCGAGCTGGCAGTACTTTGGTTATCTATGCTGGGAAGAGTTTTGTTTTGGATACCCAGTTCTTGTTTAATTAAAATGGTGATTTACTCTATCTGCTCACACTCACATTCTCTGACTTCCTTTGAGGCTATGTGCCAGCGTGGTGGCCGTCGTGAGAGCTGGCCTCCCTGTTGTCACATCCTTGTCAGCCCAAAGGACGACTCTCTCTGGCTTTGCCAGAGAACAGCAGGCTATTGATTGGATGAAAAATGAATAAACATCATTGTAGAACCTGCTCTCTGAGGAACAGAGTATGTTTGGGTAGAGATTTAGACCAGAGGATACTTTGTGTAGCAATGAAGATAAATGCTGCAGGCTATGGGTTTCCATCTGTGCTTCACTTTATGGGATTCCTTTACTGAATGCATGAGCCCAAGGCATTTTTCACAGCTCAGCTGACTTTTATTTTAAAAGTCAGCAGGGGATACATAATATGGAAAATTCGTTTCTGAGAAGAGGTGAGCGTAGACGCGTGGCTTCGAAATGGTTAACACTCATGCTAACTACAATCTGGGCAGTCGTTTATGGTGTGACCCATGAGAAGGAAAAAGTTTACCTTTAAAACCATTGTCCCAATGATCTTTGAGAATTTCACCCGAAGCATCATTCCCTGACTATTTAGAGTCTCTTAATGTTTATGGAAGATAACCTTTTGACTCCCTTTTTCTGCAATATGCCTTGTCTGGTGAACCTGGAGTTCAGCAAAAAAAGATAACACCTTTCCTCCTGTGGACTTTGACAAATGATAAGTCTGAGCCTACTGGAATCACTTTATTCTTATCCAGAGAAATCTAAGAGTCAGCGTGTTCTTTTAAGATAAATCATTCACTTTCTAATTTTTGGTTAACCTTTGACATAGAATTGTGTTATGTGGCCATGGATTCTGGGCAGTTTTAGCAAAGACTATGGTGCTATCAATAAGCTTAAAATTAAGAATGATTTTGATTTCATGTGGGTTTTCGAAATGCAGTGATAACGAATATAAGCCACTTCATGATCTGAAGCAGGGAAGGCGGTTTGCACTCACGAGGCCAATATCCGGCCACTGCCACCTTAGCCGCAGCAGGTAACGAGGGTGATTGGTGTATGAGACCGAATGGGGCCCTGCAGTCACACCGGCCAGCACTCAAGTCATGACACTGCCCTTTCCTGGCTGTGTTTACTTTTCAAAAACTACTCAATTTTGTGAAATTCCTTTTTTCATTTATTCAAGAGGAACCACAATTTGTATTTTATGGAGCTGCCTTGGTGATCAGTGAGATAATGTGTAAAAACCGCCATGACACTTGACACATTGTATCGAGTGCTTGATAAAAGCTGGTTTTCCCGTCTCTCCATTTTGAGTTCATCAAAGGGGCTTTAATTATCAGAAGTTCATAGTTATTACATGGTTTCATCTATACACTGATCTGAGAGCATAAGCCTGAAGAACAATATGAGAATAAAGCTCAAATATCCCTAGCTTTAAAATGGGTTCATTATTCGTCAGTGTAACTGTGAAAACCTACAATGCCTTGGAAACAAGATTCATACTATTTTAGAAGGTGACTCTTTTTGGAAGCACATGTTTCCATTGCTGAAAGAGCCAACCCTTCTAGAATATTCTTTTCTGTCTAACTAAATAGCTAGGTAAATTTGCTTCATAATTTCCCCTACCACAACAAACCTATAATTGACAGGAGAAATATCCGCTGAATCCCCCTAAACTTTCCCTTTCCTGACTGAGGTAGAATTTGTGTCATCAAAGAGGGAAAGTAGATGCCCAGAGAGAGTGGTGGTATTAGTATTAGTCATAAAAAAGATGGCTAATGTTTATAAAACTGTATGCCAAATACTTTGCAAACACATCTTATAATCCCAGCAGCATCTTTAGAAAGGAATATGGCCAACCTCATTTTCAGAGGGGGAAACTAAGAAACAGGTTAACTAACTCGTCCAAGGCTATCTCAGTAGGAATGTGGAGGTGGGGATTTAAGTTCAGGTTATCTGAATGCAGAGCCATGGACTGTAAACCACCACACTGTTGGAGCCTGATAGCAGTGAATGGCTGCAGAGGGAGCCCAACAACCTGCCGGCCTAGTGGACCATTTCCCACCAGGATGTCTCTGTGGTGGTGAGGTTCCCTGGAGATCCTCACTGCTCTTCAAGGAAGTCAAGATGGCTGTCATATCTAAACCCATTGTTACATGAATAAAAAGAGTAGTGTGTGGGAGGGTGGTATTTGTCCAAATGGATAAAGGGGGTCAGAAAGTACAAACTTCCAGCTATGAACTAAATGTCATGAGCATATAATATATGGCATGGTGACTACAGTTTAAGGATACATACTGTATTACATATTTGGAAGCTGCTAAAAGAGCTAATCTTAGAAGTTGTCATCACACCAAAAAATTTTTGTAACCAATGTATGATGAGAGATGTCAGCTAGAATTATTATGATCATTGCACAGTACAGTTCACAAATATCAAATCACTAAGTTGCACACCCGAAGCTAATGTCATACGTCAATTATAGCTCAATTTAAAAAATAATCACAAAGAAACCTCAAACAGATGAATACATCTATGAACCTGAGTTTTATCTGCTACAACCTGGCATGTTTCCCTCTATTTCACGTTGAAAATTGGCTGGTATATGGAGAAACAGACTAGAAATCTAAATTAGAAACTAAATGGAAACAGAAGAAAGAACAATAAAAACAGAAGGAAGAAAAGAAGGCAGAGGTCACCAACTGACTAACAGGTAAATTTCACTAGCTACAACCTTGTCACGCCTCTGTGTGTCAAGCTGTCCTTCTCTGACAGTTTCTCCTCTAGGTCCCTGTGACCTTTACCCCCTCACAGCCTGCCTATTGCCCAGGGCTCACTCTCCTTACTATTTAATGTCTTCTTACTCATGTCATAAACTGGTGATTGCCATGGATGACACTTTTGAAGTGGGTTGTGGTACAATCCTTGCTGTAACATGAAGAAAATATTTTTGGGTTTACACAAATATTATTTGATAATCATCAGTATCTTGACCATCATAACCTCCCCTGGTCATCTGGAAATTTTCAGAGGAGGAGGAGGTGCTTGTTAAGAGCATGGGCTTTGGAGCTAGACTCCTTATGAAAATTGGTTATGCTGTTAGCTGTGTACTTTCATCAAATGACTCAACCATCTTTCTCTATGCATTCTGGGTGATAATTCTACCTATTATGCAGGGTGGTGACAAGGATCAAGTGGTATTAGGGTTTCTTAACTTTTTATGCCATGGATCTGTTAACAGTCTGGAGAAGTTCTGGGAGACTCTCCTCAGAATAATATACTTTAAATACATAAAATAAAATAAATAGTACCATAAAGCAAAATAATCATATTACAGTTATCCATATATTTTAAAAGCAAACTTGTGATTAGTAATAATGCATTAAATAGTAAGATCTAAAAGTAGTTATGATAGCAAAAGAAATTTTCAAGTTTGTGATACGTATAAATGTTATTTTGTGATAGCTGTCCCAACTACGATGGGAAAATATCTGTGATTTCTATTGGCGACAAAGACAAAGGTGCTGATAACGTCACCAAAGTTTGTTGTTTGTGTCTTAGCATTTGAAAGAAATGCAAAGTTCAAGTTAAAGGTTGGTGAAAATAAATATGTAAATCTTTTAATCCAAGTTCAAAGATCTTCCTCAATTCTAGCCTTGGACTTTTGTGGGGAGGTTTATGGGACCCAGGTAAAGACCTTGGATTGATGTCAGACAGGGCTTAGCACAGAGTGGCGCACAGTGAGAACTCTATAAATGACTCGTTCCTGCAAATTTCCTTTAGGAATTGAAGTGATGCCATGCTATTTGTGCAAACCACATGAAATCTCCAATTTCATAGGTTAAAAGAAGAAATTTTGGCAATTCCATATGGTTCAATCTGATATAATTTAGAAACTCTCTAAAGTATCTTGTGAAACTATTATAATTCTTTAGTATATATACTATGAGTTTTTCCCCTATGAAAGTACATGTTAGCTTAGTGTGTTTTTAAAAGCATAAACTATCTGGAATTTCAATTGACTATTTCTTTCAGTTCTTTCCAGTATTTGTTGATAATGACAAATGGACATATATCGGGGTTATTCTAAGATTTATGATGCTTAAGATACATCATTATCTTGTTCATTATAAAACATTTGTTATGGCTGTGATTTATTCATTCCTCATGACTCATTCAAACTTGGAAAACCTCTCTCATGTTGCCAAAAATATGAGTCTTACAAATTTTGCGTAAGTCCATGACCTCGCTGCATTTAGGTGTCACATATTATTTAAAAAGATACTTTAAGTAATTTGCCTCAGTTGCTTCCAAAAGAGTATCTAGTGTAGTCACAGAAGCATGTCACCCCGGGCAGCACTATACTGCCCCCAGACTGAAAGAATGAAGGCAAGGGGGAGATTTCAGTTACTGAATACAAGTTCTCATTTTGTTAATTTTAGGATTATCTAACCACTATGCCATACACCTGAAACTAACACAAAATAATATTGGATATAAACTGTAATTTAAAAAAATTTAATTAAAAAGTTAAAATAAAAAAGCAAAACATGTTCCTACAACAAAGTGTTATCATTGCTGGTTTACTTCCCTGTGGCCCCAGTTAGATAATAAAATCTGAAGGTACAGATTCTCTCTCTCATCCATTATAATATCCCCACTACCTACTTC
Source organism: Carollia perspicillata (assembly GCA_004027735.1). NCBI lineage: Eukaryota > Metazoa > Chordata > Mammalia > Chiroptera > Phyllostomidae > Carollia > Carollia perspicillata. Next base: position 11,498 of record PVKM010002194.1, on the reverse strand, counting down.
TGTGCCTTGTACAGAGCAGGCATTCAATAAGTGTTTGTATAATGAAACAATGAAGAGACGAGGAAATGAAAGACTGGCTTCATCAAGTGCTCTTCTCACCTCCAGCTGATAAAAGAGAAGAGTCATCGGGCTATGACTCTGGTTTGGTTTGCCTCCAACATTCCAGAGTTAAGTTTGCGCTCTCAGAAATATTTTCCATTCAGCTCTGGCTGGTGTGGCTCAGTTGGTTGGAGCATCGTCCAGTGCACCAAGAGGTTAAGCGTTCCATTCCTGGTAAGGGGCGTGTAAGGCAACCAATGGATGTTTCTCTTCCTCTCTGTCTCTCTCTCCCCTGGCTTCCTCGCTCCCAAAACGCAATGAAAAAATGTCCTTGGGTGAGGATAAAAGGAAGAAATATTGTCAGTTCAATAAAATATAATTAAATGGGGCTGGGGTGGGGGGGGAAGGCAGAAAATTGTACTTGAACAACAACTAATGTTTAAAAAGGTTTAAAAATGTATAATTAGGTGGAGGGAAATAATTAGTTTTATAAGCATTTAAAAAACGATTGCTTTTGAAAATGGTGCATGCTATGAAAGATAATGTGTTAATCAAGTAAAGCATATAAACAAGCTTGCTGAGAGCAAGGCTGACTTACTTTAAAAAAAAACGAACCTTTCAAACATTATCAAGCTCCTTAGTGTCATCTGTTTCCATTCAAATGGCTGATCATATTATTTAAAATGTGTAGTTTATTATGTAAAGTATGCTCATGAGATATATGTAAAATATACTCATAAGTAAAACCACTTGGCACATACTAAGTGTTCAGAAATATGTGAATTGTATTAATCAGGTTAGTAGAAATAACATTACTTCATTGTTTTAATTTTGCCTTTTTAAAATTTGTTACAAAACTTTGGTACCTTTTTGCATGTTTATTTATCTTGTGGTTTTTTTTTTTACACTGAGATGTCATTCTATGCCACTTGCCCTTCTTATTAAAAATGGGTTCCTATATTTTAAATTGATCTATTAGAGCTCCTTCGTTCATCCTAAAAATTGATACTATTTCCCCAGTTTAACTTTCATTTTTTGGCATTGATTTTATGTGGGAATATGTGCTTGTTTTTGCCAAGTCAATGATGAATAATATTCTATTTTTAAAAGGTCTTTCAAATACAGTATTATAACGCATTTAATTTTGTTTCATTCTGTTATACTTTAATGTCTTTATATTCACATCTTTGATCCATCTGATTTGGGGAAAAGGAGTTGTGCAGAGGTGTGGCTTCATTATTTCCCAAATGGCTATCTAGGTGTCCCCAAACCCTTCACTGCAAACCTGTTTTTTTCCCCACTGATTCAAAAACCCAACTTTACTGAAGTCACCGTGTCATAAACTTGTGATCATTTCTGAGTTCTTTCCACTGAGCTCTCTATTGTTGTAAACCACAATTATAGTTGGTTAACCCACAATTGCCATTTTCTTTCCCAGAATTTTCTTTGCTATTCTCTCATGTTTATTTTTCAGATAAACTTTACAGGCATTTTGCAAGTTCCCTGGAACTTGTGATTTTGATTAGGATTTTATGAGCACTTAACCTAGTGCCTAACACATTTCAACCCTCTATAAGTGAAAAATACAACTGTAATTTCAATAATAATTTTCATTACCACATCAAATGAATGACAGGTATGAAAAGGATGAACATCTTATAATATTGACACTCCTTATCAGGAGAAAATTTGGATAGTTTCCAATTATTTAAACTTAAAAAAAATCTACCTCAGTTCAGATGTTCTACTAACAATGGAGTTAGGTCATGATGAAACTATCGCCCTGTATTTAATATATGTAACCTATTGACCATCATTGCTTAGCCTAGCCTAGCACAGCCTACCTTAAATGTGTTCAGAGCACTTACATGAGCCACAGATGGGCAAAACTGTCTAACACAGAGCCTGTTTTATGACAAAGTGTTGACTATCTTATGTAACTTACCAACTACACTACCTAAAAAACACTGGCAACACAGCACACCGCAGAGTATTGGTTGTTTACTCTTGCAAGCACATGGCAGACTGGGACCCGCCCAGTATCATGACAGTGTATGGCACCGAATGTCACTAGCCCAGGAAAAGATCAAAATTCAAAATCTAGAAAGTGTAGTTTCTACTTAATGCGTACCATTTTCACACCACCCTAAAACCAAAAACTTGTAAGTCCAACCATCATAAGCTGTGGACCATCTGTAGTTAAGTTGATGTTCTACTCATTGCCCTCTCCTGCAACAACAAATTTACACCTTCCTTAAACCTCCCTTCTCAGCATCTGTACTTTTGGAAAGAAAATCTATAGAACCTGGCTACAAGTCCTTTATCTTCCTCCAAAGTTGCAAGCCTACCTCCATTTGTATTCCTTCTCCCCTTCTCCATCCCAGTTATGATTTTCATACTGCTTAATCCAACCGTCACTTCCATTTTCCATGCCTCAATTGACTTGACTTCTCAGCAGAATATTTAACAGCATTTGTTATTTCCTTCTTGATATAGTCTCTTCCTTTGGCTTCCCTGCTTCACTCTTGGATTTTCACTCCCTATCTGACTGCTTCTTCTAAAACCCTCTTTACCTTTAACTGTTTAAGTTATCAGGAATTTTCTCTGGGCCCCTTCTTTTCTTCTTCTTCCCACTCTCCCTTAATGACCTTAGGGACCCTCTTTGATTATCATCTAAGGTATGGCTGAATACTGTGTCCTTTTTATCATTAGTAGCTTCCACGGCCAGACACTATGCAAAAGTAAAGTCTTCCCTTTAAAATGGCTATGATGGTATGCCAAGTTTTTTCATAGCATATCATTACTAAAAGTGGACATAAATTTTAAAAATCATCAGTCCTTTCTTATCCATGGTCTCAGTTAACTGCGTTAACCATGGTCCAAAAATATTAAGTGGAAAGTTCCAGAAATAAGCAATTCATAAGTTTTAAATTATGTGTGATTCTGAGCAGCATTATGAAATCTTGTGCCATGCTGCGCTGTTCCATCTAAGATGTGAATCATCCCTTTGTTCAGCGTATCCATGCTCCATATGCTTCTTGCACATTAGTCGCTTTGTAGTGATCTGGTTGGTTATCAGATCTACTGTCATGGTATCTCAGTGCTTGTGTTCAGACAGCCCTTATTTTAATTAATGACACCCCCAAAGCCATTGACATAACTCTTATTACAGTACAGTGTTATAATTGTTCCATTTTATCATGATTGCTGTTAAGCTCTTACTATGCCTAATTTATAAATTAAAATATCATTCGTATGTATGTACAGGGAAAAAAATACACAGTATATATGGGGTTTGGCACTATCTGTGTTTTCAGATATCCACTAGGGATGTTAGAATATATTTCTTGTGGATAAAGACCAAGGACTTTTATCCCAGACTCATACCTCTTATTTTTCTATGTTTCAGTTGGAAATATCTACTTGATTACTTGAAAGTTCCACTTCAAAGTCTCATTGGCATTGCATGTTACATTTACAACTGAACTGTACCACTCCCTACCCCACTTTAGACATACGCTCCTTTATTCTCCCCACCTGGGAATATGGCCACTCCATCCACTCCATTGCTCATGCCGAAATCTGACTAAAATCTATTATGTCAACATCTGACATTCAAATCATTACCAAATCTGTCTAGTGTTTCGTGAACCCATTCACTTACTCTCATCATCACCAACCCCTCCCAAATCCAAGAACCCCATCACTAGGCTAGACTCCTGTGCCAGCTTCTATTTCTGCATGTTTTCAGTATCCTTTCCAACCAAGCTAGTCTCTGACTGAAAGTCAAAGTAATAGTTTAAAAAATATTAACTTGATATTACTTCCTTGCTTAAAGCATTTTTAGTGGCTTCCTGTTATTTGCATAAGAAAATGACCATAATCCACAAGGTCCAGTGTGACCTGTCCCCAAATTATTTCCTCAGCATTACCTTCTGTCAAGCTTCCTTATGATCACTGTACTTTGTGTGACCACTTTTTCAAAGGTGAAAAATCTTTTATCTTTCTTCTCCTTTCTTGTTTGGCCAATTCCTACTTATTCCTTAGCTTCACTTTAAACGTTACATCCTCAGGAAGGTCTTTCTTCACCCTTGAGTACAGGCTAGATTCCAATATTTGCATGCATTTATGGTACCAGATGCTTTTCCTCCTGCTACATTATAGTCATTATTATATCATTCTTTGTGTGTTTATGTTTGTAATTTGCTAGGTTGAATTCTACATGATGCCAAGGACTACATAATTTTCAAAGCCATTTTTATTAATAGTAGAGGAGTCGCATGATGTTGTAAGAAATAGTACAGAGATATCCTGTGTACACTTCCCTGTTTCCCCCAATGGCAGCCTCTTGAATAACCACAGTACAATGTCACAACCAGGAAACCAACATCAATGGCACGTGCCAACCTGATTCGGAGTTCGCCATGTGCTCATCTCTGTGTAGATTCATGTGACCACCAGCACAGTCAAGACACTGAACAGGTCCATTGGAAGGATCCCTCATGCTACCCTAGTCTACCAAAGAAATAGGACAAAGCTAGTGAGGCACTGTGAATCTTCGTGAGCAAGTGTCTTCTACAAAACTAATTCCAAGCTCAACTAACAAATTCACCTTCTAATAATATCTAGCATGTCATAGGAATTGGCATGGGTAATAAACACAGCAACTAACAGTATTTTAATGTTAGGGGAAAGATTTTAACTTATTAACCACTATAAAAATAAAAGTAGATAAAGTGAGAAAAGACTAAAAATACATTATTTTGCTAAATGATAGCAGTAGAGTCTTCTCCTGTCCTATGAGAGGTAGCAGTTGAGGAGGAGTGAGTTCAATTATGGAAATTAGAAAACTCTGGCCCTGGCTGGTGTGGCTCAGTGGATTGAGCACTAGTCTGCGAATCAAAGGGTCACTGGTTCAATTCCTGGTCAGGGCACATGCCTGGGTTATGGGCCAGGTCCCCAGTAGGGGGGCGTGCGAGAGGCATCTACGTATTGAGGTTTCTCTCCCTCTCTTTCTCCTTCCCTTCCCCTCTCTCTAAAAATAAATAAATAAAATCTTTTTTAAAAAGAGTTGTTACTAGAAATGACTTTAAAAAACAAAAAGAAGAAAGATCTGGCTACAAATTCCTTCACTGCAATTTACTAGGCTATGGGACCATGGGCAAGTTATTTAACTTCTGAGTTTCAATTTCTTCATCTGGAAACGGGGTACATGCCCAATATACAGAGCTTTCACAATGATTAAATGAGATAATATATTAAAAAATAAGAACTACCTTATTACTTGACACAGAGCATGTTCTCAGATAAGCGAAAAAATGCTGATATCCTAAATTTGCCCTTTCCCCCATTTCTACCTGAGATTGATTTAGAAACCAAGAGACTTTAGGTTACATTTCTGAACATATGTCTGACATTAAACATTGTGAACCCTAATGCCTAACTCTGAATACAGTAAAAGTTTGGTAAATGTGACTTACAATGGTAAATTAAAAAAGCTGTAAAAGGATATTTAGAAAACCATCTTAAAGGGGTTCAGCACACCTATTCCAATGAGTATACATAGGTTCCCATATATCACTAAGCAATTTCCAACATCCACAGGGCATCTTACAATTTAACTCAGTTCTGACACTGTCTACCCAGAGAGAGCATCAGATCTCACAGGTTAAAGGCTCAGTCCCACAAGACTACACACCACCCTTGCATGTGCCAATCACAAGTCCAGGTTGTTACCTGTATTTCTGACTCATTGGTTGTAAGTCACAGATTTCTACAACCCCTCCCTTGGGTTGCATTAACTTGCAAGAGTGGTTCACAGAACTCAAGGAAACATTTTACTTACAAAAGTATGGGTTTGCTGTTGAAGTCTATAATTCAAGAACAGCCAGATAGAAGAGATGCATGAGATAAGGCACGGGGAAAGGGCCAGGAGCTTCCACAGCCTCTCCAGGAATGCTGCCATCCGCAAACCGCCACATGTTCACCAAACCAGAAGCTCTCCGAACCTCCTCCTGTTTTTATGGAGGATTTGTTACGTAGGCATGATTAACTCATTGGCCAATAGTGAATGATTCAACCTTCAGCCCCTTACCCCTTCCCATAAATCAGTGGGTAGGACTGAAAGCTTCAGCCCTCTCTTCATGGGTAGTTGTCTGGACAACCAGACACTATCTTTAGTCACCATCCAAAAGTCACTTGATTAACATACACCTATTTCACCTTTATGGCTCTAAAGTGTTTTCAGAAACTGAGGGTAGGGGACCAAGTATTGTAATAAAAGATGCTCCCATTGTTCTTGTCCTTAGGAAATTCCAGGGGCTTGGGAACTGAGAGCCAGGAACTGTGGAGGAAGATCAAAGATACACGAGATAGATATTTGGTCACCTCAATGACCAAATATCTATTTCTTATAAATCACAGTATTGCCCACCTTTTCTGAAGTTCTTTAATGTTAGGTCACACTAAGACTTTTTGATCCTACTGGTGAAAAGTTATCTTTTATTTCCTGTCCACAAGCAGAACCAATTAAAATATGAGTTGAGAACACAGGTGTTGGAAATCTAACCCCCTGGATTGTCTTCATTGAAATGCTGGAACAGAAATGTCACTCTTAATACCTTTTACCTGGCTTTCATTGACGATCTGATCAACCCACCACCAGAAAATTGTCTCCCTTGATTATCATGTTAAACTACTATGCTGGGAACTTCCTGCCAGAGAGGGTTTCAAAGCATTCTTCCTTAAGGGGTGATTCCTTCAGCACCTCCCTATTCCCCTCTCCTCCCAACTGGGTAGGATTTGCTTAAGGCTATAAAATACAGTGTTAAAGGCACACTGGTAGCTGTCACTCAGGCCTTAGGAGTCTAGTCCCCTTCCCTAGCTCAGTATCTGGTGTCTTCTGATTGCTGCCTCCCCCGTGCCGCACCCCCTAACCCTGTCTGGGGCTTACTTAGTGGAGCCTTTCCTTATCTGTGCCTTTCTCTAAAGCTGAACAACAGAGACATTTACAAACTTGGTTGGGAATGAACTTGTGAGCCCAATCATTATTTAATCAAGCTGGTGGATGTGGAAGAAAAGAGCAAAACCACTTAAATATGGATGATAATAGTCCCTGACTTCACCTCGACTTGTGAGAAATAATTACTCTTCCCAGCGACACATACAGTAAGTCAGGAGATTGCCATTTACTGCTCTTGCTTTCAGCATATCCCTCATCATTATACATGGCATCCCATCTATCAGCCAAAAATAGACTTCACTGACATATAGGTTATAAACTCATCTTGGAAAAAACAATACTCCTTTGCTGACATGCATATATAATATATGAGTATATATGACTTAGTGTGGTCTTAATTATAACATGCAGTATCCCATAACTTGTTTTTATTTTATCTACACTTTTTTAAAGTTCAAAAACTTTCTGATGCATAACTTTCTATTCTATATTATTTTGGTTGAAATTATTTTGAAATTGAGATGCTATTTTTGCCCATTTCTTCTATAAATATTGCTGAACTTTTCTTGGAAATATTAATTACTTTTTGAAAGAAATACACAGAAAGAAAAGGATACTTCATCATCAAAATTCAAATGATATAAGATTATTATGAATTGGTTTCCATGAACAGTAAGGTTCTTTGGTCCTAAAAAGGTCTATACTATTAAAAATGATAGCTGTGATTGCTAAGCACTTTATACATATTATCTGAATTTATCTTCATAACATCCCAACATGGTAAATGATATTATTTTACATATTTTGAAAATATATGATGCACCTAAGACTTAAAAAAGTGAGATCATTTTCCCAAAGTTACACAGCTAATTAGTGACAGAGCTAAAATACAAAATTATATAATACATTCACTTTTAACATAATGAGACATGATCTTTGTTTTCCCTTTTTAGACTGTGATGGGCAATAATTTTGCCACATATAACTAACAAACTAACCAACTAAGCAAATGCAGTAAATATTAATTCCCACATACTCAGGTGTGTAAGAACAGTACATTTTCCACAGATTACAGCAACTTAATTTCTGGTTCCAAGCCTTGTTATTCTCAATTCTTCTAGAATCCTTTTCTGCCTTTTCCCAAAGCCCAAGAATGCATCTCCTACTTTCCAGTGACCTAAATGAGCCCATGAGTGGAGGGACTTTTTTGTAAGACACACCCTGGTCAGTCAGCCTAGATGCACCTTACATCTGTTCTTCACTGAGGGTTTGCTGCATCCTTGCAAACAGGATCTGAGTCCACACTACTCCTGGACCCCAGAACTCTTTCTCTTCTCTGCCTGTTCTCCACTCCATCATTTTTTTTAGCTGTGGGCAGTGAGATGGGGAGCTGGCAATCACCTCCTCTCCCCACTCCATCTGCCCTAGCTGTACCTGGGAATCCCATTCTTCATTCTCCACACCAAACTGTCTCCTTTCACCAAAGGTTTTAGGCCTGTGGAAAAGAAAACCACAATGACCTACAACGCTCTGCTTCTGCCTCACACCTGGCCTCAACGCTTGCCCACAGCAATGAAGTTTGGAGCCAACTGCCCTCTTGAATGGGAAAAATAAGGTGTAGGAGAAGTATGGGAGACGAAGTATAAACTTACATCTCAAAATATAATCAAAAGCCGCACATATTTAGGAATTATGAGAATTGTCTTGATTCTGAAGGGACATGGGAGTAAGCTAGAGGATGTCCAATAAATAAAAGAAATGATGTCTATCCCTAGGAGCTCACCACCTATTAATAACTGGAATAAAAACAAACAAATATCTATTAAACTGCCAGAGAACAACCATGCCAAGCTGCAATGGGAATTCAGAGAGGGGAGAACTTAGAAAGCGCTGAAATAGTAGCAATACCAAAGTATTTTAGTAATATCCACTGCCAAATTAAGTAGATACTACAATGCAATTCAAAACTATTGACTAACCATGTACTAGGTCCCAAGCATACTTCTAGGTACCAGGAATGCAAAGAGGGAGCCTATTTTATCCTCTACATCAGGGAAAGGGATCTGAAGCTGGGCAGAGGAGGAGGGAGAGACATTGAAAAAATACTTCTAACAGGATGGGATTTTGAGTTGGGTATTAGAGAGAGAGTAGCATTTTTGCAGGGAATTATGATTAGAGAAAAAACCGCAGTCATAGAATTGATCCAGTTGAGCTTCATCTTTCCCCTCAAGCTTGGGAGCGTGTGTTGTTAGGAAAAGGAAACAACACCAGTGGAGGGGAGGGATTTTTTCATCAAATACACCTTGGTTAGAAACCACCTCGTAGGACGTGAAAGGATGGGAAGGGGCCAGTTCAGATTCCCTTCTATAGGTTGAGGATGAGAGTTTGCAAAAGTCTGCAAATTAATGGCCTAAGGTCAAAATTGTGTACCTCTTTGTTTAGGTCCATATGATAAACCAAAATGATGTAACAGTAACTCTACCAAGATCGTGTGTTCCCAAAATGAGACCTCTGACTATTCCAGCACCTTGTCTGCCCAGTTTACTAATTCTAAACAGTCCAGTTCAGGGCCATTCTACGACTAGTTCCAGCCTGCAGGTCCTACAAGTCCCCGTCCCTAGACTCCCCCTGTTTTGGCTCACTCCATGGTTCCTCTGCTTTGGATCGTCTCTTACTGCAGGAGACCAAATCAACTCAACGTATCTTCTTGTATACTACAGGTGTGTACCTGGTGGTCTCTGGACAGTGGGCTTTAGCAAATAAAGGTGCTATCAAGCCTCGTCAGCTCCCCTGCTGCTGTGGAGCAGGCCCTTTCTGACAGCAGCAGCGGACAGTCCTGTGATTCCAGCACCTCAAAGCCACTCTGCCTGTCCTGACAGGCCCAGTCTCTCTATGAATGTGAGCTTTAAATATTTTGTTGAGCTGTTTAGCGTGGTTTTGTTTTGTTTGTCTTATAGATAAAATCTCCAGGACTTTTTGGCTATGTGATCAAAATTCTACTCATTCTCCTGAGGTTCTGCCGAAGTATCACAAATACTTTCAAATCCCTCTTCCTCCCGTCTGCTGTCTGTGTACTGACAGTCCTATGATAGATCTAAGAGATTCAGGGCGCAGACACAGGCATAGGTCCAACAAACTTGCACTGTGGTTTCGTAGCTGGGGATCAAACGTCACAGTTTTATGGAAGTTTTTTTAACTTCTATAAGCATGGTAGCACCTGAGTGGTAGAATTTAATACTCTAAATATCACACATTTTGTGTCTAAAGCATGGACGAACACAAAGCAAGGATCATGGGTAAGGTTTGAAAAATGTCTCATATGTCCCATAATCAATTTGGATTTCTTTCTCTCTGGGGAAAGCCAACTGCAATGTCATGAAGACACTCAAGCAGCCCTGTGGACTCCCACGAGGTGAGGAACTGAGACCTCCTGCCAACAACCATCATTAATTTGTCAGTCACGAGTGGTTCCCTTGAAGTGGATCCCCCAGCCCCTCAAGCCTTTAGATGACTAAAGTCTGAATGGACATCTTGACTGCAGCCTCCTGGAAATACCAACCAGAACATTGTGGCTAAGCCACTCCCAATTCCTGACCCACAGAACTCTCTGTAAGAAAAGAAATGTTATTTGTTTTAAACCATTAGCCCTGGCTGGTATGGCTCAGTGGATTGAGTGCCAGCCTGTGAACCAAAGAGTTGCCAGTTCGATTCCCCATCAGGGCACATACCTGGGTTGCGGGACAGGTCCCCAGCAGAGGGCACTCAAGAGGCAACCACACATTGATATTTCTCTCTCTCTCTTTCTCCCTTCCTTCCCCTCTCTAAAAATAAATAAATAAAAATTTTTAAAAAATTAAGTTTGGGGTAATTTCTTATACAGCAATAGATAACTAATAACAACACAGACCATTAAGAAATATCAAATGGTCTTTTCATTTAATTTGGACAATAATGGTTTATCTTTGCCAGTATCTGTAGGATCAGTTCCACATTTGCTAATTATCAAGATCAATGGCTTTGAAAATATCATAACCTTTGAACGAAATTGTCTATTAATAATTTGTTTATTTACTTTCACTAGAGAAGGAACTTATGAGTTTCTTTGCTTAATGAAACAGTCCCCAGAGAAATCTTAGACTTGAGAAATAACGTGCTACTTTATTTGGTCAGGTAGACACCCTGGATTTGGAATCTTGAACCAGCAGAAAGCTCAGATTCACCCTTTACTGAGATCTTGTGCTATTTCTTCCAGAAGACTCAATTTCTGACTATTGCTGGGCCCTTAGGTGAAACAGGAACCCCTGTGGATGGTGGCATTTGGCCTTTACGATGGCCCCTAATGATTCCTGCCTCCTGATCTTTATGTAATTATGTGATTTCTTCTCTTTGAGCACAGACTGTATCTAGCGACTTGCTTCTAAGTAGTAAAATATAACAAAGAGATGGGATGTGATTTGTAAGACTAGAATACAAAAAACAAACAAACAAACGAAACATG